>CAJVPM010001608.1:0-11637 GCA_910592325.1 Scutellospora calospora | reverse complement strand
TTTGGTTTGTATTGAGGTTTGTGTTCAAATTGCTAGTAGAGTGAGTTAAAGGTAGTAATAAATGTTGAGTTTTTGAGGTAGATAGTGATGTTAGTAGTAGGTAATATAGTTGAGATAATTGAGAGGATTCTAGCATAGATTGTATAGTTTATGGAAGGCCATGTTATGAGTTGTATATGAAAAGTTGTGTTTGTGAATAGAATATGCTATATAAAGTTTGCAGTTTGTTCTGTTGTATTAGTATTCTATATTTAGATGCTAAGATAAGTAGTTATATTATGTTTTTTTGAGTTAGTGACTTGTATTATTTTTAATTATTGAGTTGCTATTCTAGGTAGGAAGAGGTCAGTAGTAATATTTACTGTAGAGGCGTTTGGTTGTATAGTAAGATTATTGGTAGTGTTAGTATTGAAAAGTGGATGATGAGTAAGTAAGTTTGTGATGTTTGTTCTCAAGTAGTTTTGTTTAGTAACTTGGATTGGTATAGCATGATCTGTTGAGATTGTGATACTGTATTTGTTATAGTAAGTATTAGTGGTATTAACACAGTGTTGGCATTATGTTAGTAGGTTGTTGTTATTATTAGATAGATTCTAGTGAAATATTTTAATTAAGTTGTTATTTTTGCTAGTAATTTTCTCTATTATTATTTGAGAGTTGATGTGTATTAGAACCTATTTGTAGGTTTTGCTAGTAATGTCTGTGACTGTAAAAGGGTTTGGGTATATGAAGTTGTCTGTTTGTTGAGAGTTGTTTGTTAGTATGTTGTTTGTGAGTAGTTTTTTAATTTCTTTATACTACTGTAAGGTGTATTCTTTTTGCATTTTTTGTGTTTTGTATGATATTGTTGTCTAGTCTAAGATATATATATTTATATAGTTAGTTAGTTGTTCTATCACATAGATTTTTGCTTTGGTTGTTTGTAGCTTATAGGTTGTAGGTAATTTGAGTTTTCCAAGTAAGTTGTTAATAGGTATTCTAGAAAAAGGTAGTAGTAATAGCCAAGAATAAGCGATATTTGCAAGAGTTATATCTAGAGTATGCATTAGTCGTAAAGCTAAAGTAGTAGTCATATTGTTGATTTTTTGTAGTACAATAAAGTTTTTGTATTTTGTAATACTTTGGTTAGTATACGTGATATTTTAGATTTGTAATATGTTGTTATCAGTATTTAGAGTATTGATTAGAGTAGTTGTATGATTTTGTCTTTAAATATTCTATAGGTTATGAAGCCCATAGATATTATAGTTGAGAATTGTTGAGCTTAGTATAGATGATACGAGAATAGCTTTGTACTTGATTAGAGTTATATATTTGTTAGTAAGTTTTTTACATGTAGTATAAAGTAGAATAGTATTTTGAGTTCGATAGGAGAATCTAGGAATGATAACTATGTTAATTATGTATATTGATTGTTTATCTGTAATTTTCTTTCTTTTTAAGCAGTTTGTTATCTGAGTAAGTTCATTAGTAATAATTTTGTGAATAGAGTTGTGTGAGATATAAGTATTAAATCAGCATCTTAAAAAATAAAAAAGGCAGTTTGGTTGAACTGCTGTGATAGTTGTGTTGTTGAAAGTAGTGTCAAGTGGGTTATAGTCATTGTAGACTATAGCCAGTATTGATTTAGATAGATTAATAGTTATATTAGTGAGTGTATAGAATAAGGTTACGGTACTTGTGATTTGTTCTAGTATATGTCTGGTGAGTACAATCCATAGTATATCATCTATGTAGGCTAGTACTAGTTGGTTGAGTAAGAGGTCAGTTAGGTTTGTTGTATGTAGACTTCTAGTTTGCATTGAGTATTCAGAAAAATTGTTACAAATATGAGTAATAAGAGGGTCATAGAATATACATCATAGTATGGGTGTAATAGTTTCTCCTTAATCTAGCCTATCATGCACAGGGTATGAGTTTGTAAATCTCAGATTTGTAATAACATTATTGTTACAGTTTGAGTAGATGTTGATAATAAGATTATGTATAGCTTGTGGAATTTGTAATCGGAAGAGTGCTTTAGATAGAAGTTTGATGTGTACTGAATCATATGCCTTGCTCATATCTTGCAATAAGAGCCATATATTAATAATATTAAATATAACTATATAGCTTAAAATTATACTTTCAATATATTATTTACAGTTGCAAAATTTGTTAGAACAGAAGTTAGAGCATTTTAAAAATACGCCAATTTTTATTTTCTAATAAAATGATCTACAAAAATCAAAGTCAAACATAACACTCCATTAATTAGAAGTGGTGAGTAAATTAGTAATTCTCAGATATCCTCTTTATTCATCCATAACTAACTCCCACATAGGGAGTCACGACAGATAATATTCTGAATCAATAAAATACCCGACTACTGTAATATGACCACCAAATCAGATACGCAGTTCATAGATTAAAATTTATATATCGATACGTATTAAATTTTTTAGGAAATTACTATTCTTACCCCCCTCCCATGTAAAAAAAAATTATTTTAGCCACTTGCCATATGAAATTTGTGTGGCACCCAATATAATATTGATACGTGAACTTGAGCGAAGGCAAATTTTAATTGAACATTATGTTTTAAATGTCATCGTTATCCTTGTAATTTATAGAAAGGGTATGAATAGTAAAAGTGGGAGGTACAATAGCAATATCCATCCTGGTATCTAAAAATTAATAAAAGTTTTTATATATGGGAGGTACAGTATGAATAGCAAAAATGGAGTACAAATAGTATTACTTAAAAATTAATACCTAAACATTAACAGCCAATATTTCAATGAATTTTAAGGCTATCTCGATGATTTAAAGTTAAGAAACTTTAAAATTTAAAGTTCTTTCTTAATTTAATCGAGATAGCCTTAAAATTCATCAATGTATTGGCTGTTAAAGTTTAGGTATAAATTTTTTTTTTTTTTTTTTTTTTTTTTTATAAAGTCAAATTTCTTGGTTTCTACTTTTGACCTATATGGACGACAGCTACAGGAATGCAGGAATGTTATAAGTGAAAATAGTAAAGATTATATACTTAAATGAATAATGTTAGTACCTAAAGCTCGAAAAAAGTTTAGGTTGCTCGATAACAGAATGGATAAAATCCGTATATTTTATTCAAAAGATTTCAAGATATGATAACAATTTCATTATTTGAATTACTGTAATATTAAGAACTCTAAATTATGTCTAAAATAGGCAAGAAAATATTTATTACAAACAAAAATGACAACATTATATAATTTACATTATATAATTATGTTCGTGTATAAACTGCTTTGTTTCATATTATTTCCGGAAAATTATTCTACATAATAGAGAAATTTATTTAGTATAAGTTTTATAAATTTGATCTTATCGTTATAGTCTGACTTGATATTCTCACCATATCTATCTTTTCCACTTTTTCCATTCTTGTTCTCGTTGTAGTTGTTGTTGTGGTTCTTGTTGTTGTTGTCGTTGTAGTTGGCGTTGTGGTTTTTGTTGTTGTTGGCGTTGTGGTTTTCGTTGTTGTTTTTGTTGTCGTTGCCGTTGTGGTTTTCGTTGTTGTTTTGTTGTCGTTGCCGTTGTGGTTTTTGTTGTTGTTTTTGTTGTCGTTGCCGTTGTGGTTTTCGTTGTTTTTTTCCTAACTAATACTTTTTTCCAGTTCTTCTTTTCTTTCTCTTTTCATGAGTATTTTTTTTTTTTAGAAATTTTTCCTTTTTTCTCCTATGCCTCCATGTCTTTGCATCGATTTTTTTATATCTCTTTATATACGAGTTCTATTCAAATATACTAAAAAAGGCTCCAAAATTTGATTATCATTCTTTCAGAGCTAGTGATATTTTTGATTTTTTTTGTATCTTCTTTACTAAGGATGCTTCTCATTTATTCATTCTTTTTCTGATGCCCTTCTATTTGTTCGAAATAGATAGCTTGTTGTATACTTGTTAGATTCCAGTTCTCTTTCTTTCTTTTGTCTTCGTTGAGCTATTTCTATGTTTCTTCTTTAATTCTTTTGTATGCTAGATGTGTTTTTTCACATGAGATAATGTGTTCGATCATTTCCTTTTCCTTAGCATATCTTTTGCATAAGCTATTTTGATATAATTGTGGTTTTTTATGGTTTAAGGCTTCCACTATTGGAAGGAGGTTTTTGATATATTTGATTTTGAACAGTCGCTAGTAGTTTACTTCTGAGTTTTTGTATTGTATACGATAGCTTTCAAGGATACTTTTGAATGCTTTCTAGTTTTGTTTTTGGGTCCTTGCTTAGTGTTCTTCATCATTTTTCTTTCTTACTCATGTCCACTCTGCTTTGTATGTTGTTTGGACTATCTTTTTAATGAAGGCTCTTAATGGAGTTTCAAGACTTAGGCCTTTCCATTCGGGGATATATTTTACACTCTTGTTACTTATGTTATCTAGTTTTATACTTTGTGTTTCATATATCCCTTCTTTTGCAAGCATGTCTGCTACATCATTATATGTATCACCTGAATGACTTTTGACTTTAGTAAATACTAATTGTACTGATTTACTCTTGCAAGCTTTCTTGATTGCATGTAAAATATTGTTGTTCTTGGTTTTTAACCACTCACGTAACTTCTCATTTTTGAGACATTTTTCAATTGTGAGAATTGCACATGTGCTATCTGTTCTTATTTCTACTCTACATTTGTTGGAAACTAATAACACTGCTACTAGACAAGCTACTAGCTTTGTACGAGTAGATGAGAACTAATTTTCTACTCTTCCTTTGTATCTGAAGACTATATTATTTGTACTATCTAATTGAACTACACTATATCCCATCTTCATTCCATTCCAAGTATTCTCTCTACTGAGTGAGCTATCAATGTAAAATACTATTTCCTCCTTTTCTTTGTTTGCCTCTAATCTTTCTTTAAATTTTCTTCTGTCATTTGTATTTTGAATAATTTGGTTAATTAACTCTGCTTCTCAACTTCCTTCAGTTTCGATATACTCTAGGTTCTTGAACTCTTTAAACTCTTCTACTTTGCTTTTTTGGTTTTCTTTTCCTATTTTTTCTAGGTACTTTCTATTAAATACTACTTAAGATGCATTACCTTTTTTCCGAATAAAGCTTGAGATATTGTGAACTTCTTTAAGCACTACTCATTATTTCTGGCTACTTTTCTTTAATTTGTAGCCTTCCCTATAGGTTTCTTGCTAAATAAGTGTTATCTGTTGATCGAGTACCTCTTGTATGTTTCTGTAATCCTCTTCTCGGATTTCTACTTCTGCGAGCTTCTTTTCTTTTCTGATAATACGACTAATTTTATTCTCTTTGTTCTTTTTACCTTTTATAAATACCCATTCTTTTTTCCTTTTGTCTTGTGAAATTTTTAATTCGATTTCTTGTACTTGAAAACCTTTTTTTTTCCTGTATTCTTTGGATACCTCTCTTGTCTTCTCGTCTACTAGTATTTCTTTTTCTATTGCCTCAAACTATTTGGCCTTTCTTCCTGTGTGTTTTCTTCCTTCTCTTACTTTAAGCTATCTTCACGTAATCATTTTCTCTTATCCATTATCTAAGAGCTAATTCACGTTCCATAGGTTTAGCTTGCTTATACCTTCTTGCACCTCTTTTAAGTTACACCTACTAAGTATATTGCTAATAAGACATTTCTTTCCTTCTTGTAGGTTTAAGAAGTTCCAACTTGCTATAAACTCATTTTTTGCAATGCTAAGACCAAGTTTTTTTGTATGCTGCATTATTTTGGCTTCTAAATTTCTATACTTAGTCTTTTTCCAGTTCATGTTTTCTGTGACAAGAATACACTCAGATATATTCATGTCTAATTAGGACTGCCTTAACCTCATTAGTATAGTTGTACCTACGATACTATTAGTATTCATTCTTACAAAGAGCTCAGATATATAATACTCTATATGTTTTTGCCATAGACTAACTACTGCAAAGATCTCTTTATGTTGGAGAGTTGTATTTGCACACATAAACAGAAGCTCCAGTTTTCATTTGATAAGTCTAAGCATAGGTTGGTATATCATATCACAGGATTTTTTCTTAAAACAGACATTTGCTAGAAGGTACTCAAGTTTTGGAAGCAATACTATATTGTTTATGTATACTATCTGGCTTGCTGAGAGTTTTTTGTTATTTAGTATATATGTTAGCTTGCCTACTTTTTTTTGCATCATAGTATACTAGTTCTCTCTTGCTTCTTTAAGCTAATCCAGATATCTAGAAATCTTATGCTTTCTTCTGGTTCCTTAACTTTAACTAAACTTAGTGGTATTCCAATTTCTATATATTCTTCTTTCTTTCCTTACTTGTGGAGTCTCCAAGCTATTGCTTCGAATTTTGCTCCATTAATCTCAATATTATTTAATATAAAGAAACTGTTTAATACTTGGATGATTTCTTGCAGTGTGAGCTGAGATTCTGCTACCCATGTAGTATCATCTACGTATGCTAGTGCTGAAATCATCATTTTTTTGGTTTTATAA
Source organism: Scutellospora calospora (assembly GCA_910592325.1). Lineage (NCBI taxonomy): Eukaryota > Fungi > Glomeromycota > Glomeromycetes > Diversisporales > Gigasporaceae > Scutellospora > Scutellospora calospora. Next base: position 5,169 of record CAJVPM010001608.1, on the reverse strand, counting down.
ATTCGCTTTTCGATTTCTGTCAGCTACTGGAGCTCCATTTTATATCTGATTTCTAGCTGTTGTATTCTTACTAGCAATGGATCATAAAATATTTTCCACATTATTGGAGAAATCACTTCTCCTTGGTCAATTCCATTACTAGCTACAAAGAAGTCTGTTATGCCTTCATCTGTTATCACTCTTATTTCGTAGTTTTGATATAGTTGCTTAATAAAAGTGATCAAGTTTTCTAGAAACCTTATCCTTTTCATAGAGAGCTCTAGAGCATAAATGCTTACTAAATTGAAAGCTTTTCACATATTTTAAAATGCTATCTATAACTCCTTTTCCCTCTAGATTGTATCTTCAATAATGTTGTTTAGGATATGTATTGGTGCCATAGTACTTTCATTAGGCAGTCCTGTGAAATTTGCCCCTTTTAATATCTGCTTCTCAACAAAAACTTTACTTAGTCTTTTTTGAACTATTTTGACTACAAGTTTCCTAAACGTCTCAAGCAACATAATTGGTCTAGTTCTAGCAAGGTTAAATTCCCAGTCTATACTTTTGGAAATTAGATATATTTATCTAAGCTTCTATTTCTTAGGGAACTTTCCTTCATGTACTATTTGGTTTGCAAAATTTACAAAATGTTCTCTTGTTTTATTGCCTACTTTCTTCATGAGTCTGTAGCTGATACCTGAGATTCCAGATGCTGTATCTTCTTTCAATAAATTTGTGACCTCTAACCATTCTTCTTCTGTTATTCTACTCATAACTTCTGCATACCAACTCTCCTTGATTCTTGCTTGCTCCTTATAAAAGCTTATTCATTCTTGGTCAATTTGCTCGAATTGGTAGTTTCTCTTTCTAAATTGTTCTTTGAAATGTCTTTCTACCTCTTTTTTGACTTTGCTGCTTTCTGTAACTAGCTTTCTATGCTCGAATTTACTCTTACTCTGAACTAAAACTCTATCTACAGTGATTTTGTTGTGAGAACATTCGAGTAGCTTGTTTAGCATCTGTTTTTGGTTTTAGGTATTATTGCAAATCTCTCTTCTATTCTCTCTTTGATTTCTTTTTCATTTATAGCTTGCAATTCTTTCTGTATACTTTCTTTTAGAATGTTTTACTATCCTTTAATTTCATTGCAGTATTCCTTATTCCAAAGTTCTAGTAGAGATGGAATATTGATATTGTATTCTGTGTTGAGATGTTCTATTCTTGCATTTAATATTACTCTCTCAAGAGAATCAATGCTTTGCTCTATGTTTTTTGATCCTTTTTTATATATTCTTCCTAGTTCCTTAGCTCTACTATATGTTTTCAATTTCATTGTTTCTTTTCTAATTTGACTTTTAGAGTTTTGCATTATAGTTGAAGAGATATGCTTGCTTGCTGCTGCTTGTATTGCTTTAGCGATTAAATCCTATTCTTCATCAATATCTATTTCAGGTCTTGGCTCTGCTATATCTCTATTTCTACTTTTTCTTTTTTTTGTATTTTTAAGTATCTTTTCTATTTCTTGACTATAATCATTCCAGTTTTCTTCTGTTGCTTTGTGATATTGGTATAATCTCCTTGTTTCTTTCTGTCCTTTCTTGTTACATTGTTTGTTTTTCTCAAAAATACCTGAACTTTCAAGCTGTATCCAAACTAATCTATGATCACTATCTGTTATTGTTGCTATTTGCTCTATATTACTATCTAAAATATATTTCTCATATTTTGTGTTGTCCAGATATGATCTATTCTAGTTGATATATTACTATTTGACTATAAGTACTTGATTAGCTCTGAGTTACAGAGATGGAAAGTTTCTATATGGTCAGTATTTTTTAACCATTTTGTAATTCTTGTACCTGTATCTGTACTTCTTTTTCCTTCAATACTCATGTCTAGCCTTGCATTTAATACTGTATTAAAATCTTCTAGAATCATATACCATATATTCTTTTTGTTCTTAATGATTTCTTCCATTAGAGTCTTGTGAATTCTTTTCATGACTTCTTCATTCTTTGGAGATAGATATACTATTCAGACCTGGAAAACTACTTTTCTAAAAAAAAATTCTGCCTTGAGCAGATATGAGTTAAATTTCTTACAAACTCTCATGTTTCTTAACCAATTCTGATCGACTAGGAGTCTAACTCCTAACTCTTTATGTTTTCCTTTTTCTGTTTCTGTTCAAAAGCTTGTAAATCTGTATTCCTTTGTATTTATCTATTTACCTTCCTGTTTCCCTATATTAGTTTCTACTATTCTAATCATGTTGTATCCTTTGCTTTACTATATTCTGCTAAAAGTTCTACTTTTATATTATCTCCTTTAATTCCATTGATATTATACACTTCTATTTTTATAAATTCTTTTTCTTTGTTTCTTCTAATAGAGTTGTCTTTTAATTCTCTTTCCTCTTCTCTGCTCTTAATATTTCCTTTATACCTTTCTTTGTGTTGGTTTGGTGTTGCTTCGCTCTACTTAGTCTCTCAAGTTTTCCTTCTTGATCAACTAGAGCTTTTGTTAGTTCAACTTTTGTATCTTTTAGGAGTGATTTGGGGCTTCTGGTCTCTAGTTGTTTTCAAAACTACTTAGTTTTTCCTCAAGAGCTTGAATACATTGTACTATATATAAGAAAGATTCTTCATAGCTGTCTTCTCTTTGTATTCTTTCCTTTCCTTCTTTTATATTAGAGTTGTTATACTTTTCTAACTTTGCGTATACCCTGTTTTCTAGTTTGTCTTTTCTTACTGCACTTTCTTCTTCACTTCTGTAGGAAATAGTTGGCCTATCAAAGATTAGTTCTTGTCTTTTAAAGCTTCTTGTATTTAGGTCATCTGTATAGAATTCTTGTTTGTATCTATCCTCAGTAAGGAGTGTTTCGTCTGATTTTATACTATGGGTCTCCTAATGAAGCCTTGTATCATAGTATTTAATAGTATATTTTTGTGCTTGAGCTTTTTCTCATTAGTTTCTGAATGATACTAAAGCAAAGCCTTTGTTGTTTCTATTTGAGTTTTTGAAGATATGAACTGCTCTTGCACCAGTATGTTTAAGTTGTCTAAACAGTAGTATTTCATTCATATTTTGTGGGATATTATATAGTTTTGCTATATGCTGTTTTCGTTTTCTAGTATTTCCTTTCTGTTTGCTTCTAGTGTTATTCATACTAGGAGTTTATTTGTAAGCGGAATTACCCACGTCTCTATTTTTTGCACAAAACTACTTCCTTCTTCAAAGGTCACCTCTGCTCTTGTTTTACTAGAGTTTTCTCTAATTATTTCAATATTTTTTACATGACCTAGATGCTTAATTGCAAAGAAGACTTGTGATCTTGATATATGATGAGATATATCCCTTACTATAATAGTTTCTTCGATTCCTGAATGGAGTTTTTGTCTTTTATCTAAATCATTATTCTTGAAAAGATTTACTTTTTTATTTGAAGAGATTTCTGGCTCGTACATTCTTCTTTTTCCTTTGTCTTTACTTGGCAATGGTTCTTTTTCTTCTTTACATTCAGGAAGTACTTCTTTTCTTTTTCTAATTGAATTGCTTGTTGAGCACTCGCGTTTTTCAGTTTGGTTAGTCAGTACTGCTCTTTTCTTTTGTATTTCTTTAAATTTTTGCTTTGCTTGAGTCTCTCTTGTTTTTTTAATTCTCTTTTCGTTTTGTGATAGTTTTTCTTTCTTTGAGTTCTCTTTTTTATTCTTTTCTTCTAGTATTAGGTTTAATTGATTAAATTCATCTTTCTTTCTTTCTAATCTTGCTCTGGCTTCTTTATATTCTCTTTTGCAGTCGAAATAAATAATGCACTATTAGTTCCTATTAACAAATTTTTCCTGTATTGATTTAATGTGCTTATTTTCTTTTAGTGACTATCTAATTGATTTTTCTCTTTGTTCAGCATTCTCTCCTAAGATTTTAACTACTGCTATCTTTGCTTTGACTTCTCCTTTTTCTCTATATGCTTCTGGCTTAGGTGCTCATATACTACAATCTAAGGATGTACTACTACATCTTGACTATTCTATCTCTACTAGTTGATCTAATCTATCTTCTATCTCGTTTTTGTAAGAGTAGATTTCTATACTATTTTCTATGAGTTAAACATCTTCCATAACTTCTAATATTTTACTTCTTTCCTCCTTTTTAGTGGTGCCAACTACTGTTTCTCAATACTAGATATTTTGACTTGTAGGCTCAACTAATTCAATTTCTTTAGTATTCTTTGTTTCTTTGATATGTTCTTCTTCAGTTCTCATTTCTACCTCTTCTACTATTTCATTCATACTACCTTGTTGAGTAATTACTGACTTTGGTTCTTTCTCTAAGATTTCTTTAACTTTGTCTACTCCTTCTGTGAAAGTAGCTCTTTCTAGTACAATACGCTATTGCCTTGTCGAGGTAACTATTTCTTTGTCGATATTCATTACTTTTGCAACTATTTTATCGAAGTGATCTGCTAATCCAAGTACTGATATACTACCTTCTTAAATAATTTCTTGTCTATACTCTTTAGTGATCTTCTTGATAAAGAATTTAGAGCTCTCTTTATTTCATATACCTATTCTGCTACTGTCTGAGTTTTTGTTGTCTTCGTACTATGCTAGACTTTAAGACCTTATGCTTTTTTCTAAATTCCCTGTGACTTTTCCTTTTTACCTATGAATTTTTCAGTTTCAGACTTGTACACTACTTTTCTATTAGTTGTCCGTAGCATATTTTGTTAATATTTGTTAATATGTTTGTTTGTTTTCTTGTTTTTTCACGTGTTAGTGTTATGTAGGCAGATCTGCAATTTAGAGTAAGACCAAATTCCCACTTTTTTTAAAAAAAGTTCTTCATAGTCACTTTTGGTGAAAAGCCTTCTAAAGTTCTTCACATTTCTAGTATTTTTTTTGTTCTTTCTAATAAAGTATCTGTATTTTGGAACCTTCTTCCTTTTTCTTTAGAGTCTCTTGAGCTGTTTCTTAGTAGAGTTTTTGAGAAAATCTATGTTTTTCTTTAGCTCTGGAAATAGTCAAAATGATCTATGGGAAGAGTGTGATGTAGCTGACTTGTACATCTTTAACTATTTAAATCCTAATTTATGCAAATATATATGTAATATGTAGCTAAAATTGTACATTTTTAACTATTTAAATTCTAATTTATTTGAATCAAATATAGTAATAATTATATTAATTA
>CAJVPM010001607.1:0-11642 GCA_910592325.1 Scutellospora calospora | reverse complement strand
AGGTTTTTAACTTGTTAGCAAGTTTTTACTCTAATACTCTATATATTAGTTTACATAGTATAGTTTCACTATTGTAATAATTTTTACTTTTTTTATCTTGAGACCAGGTATTAACTACTTGTAACTTGGTATTAACTAGGTTGGAAGAGATCTGGGATCTTGATACATAGCTGGAAGTAGCCTTTGTAGATCAAATTCTAAGAATCTGTGCATGCAGATTAAGGTTTTTGTGAGAGAATAAGCTTCTGCAGTAGATCAAACTTGAGCACCCTTGAGGCAGCTGAGTTAGTCTGAAATAGTTTTAGGAGAACTAAATTAGTATACTTGTATATTAGATTAGTTTTTAGCTTATGTTTAAGCATTCTTTAATAAAATGACGGGTAAGATCGCTCAAAGTAAAAAAAAAAAAATAAAAGTTCTGTAAACTCTGTTTCCATTAGCTTTGTTATTTGAGTAATACTAAGCTTCTTGGTCTGGTATAAGAGTCCTAGAGGCTTGACTTCAAAGACTTCTCTTAGTCATGTAGCTTCTTTTCAGATATCTCTTATTTTCTAGTCACTATATTGTCAATTAAGTATAGCTCTAATCTAATCTTGGTTTGCTCTATTGTCTGATATAATCTTTCCAAAATAATAGTGAGCTTTTAATATTCTAATAGATCTAGTTTTGAAATTCTGTATTTCTTTTAATCGGTCAAGTATTTTCTTTACTTGATTCTTCTAAGTATTCACTAAGAAAAGGTTTGTTTGACTTATAGCAGTAGGTTGTTCTTATTGATTTAATTCATTATAAATTTGTTGAACTTTTTCAGATTTAATACTTTGAGTAAGAAGTTTAGTCAGCTCTAATTCTGTTTCATTTAAGGTATAAAGTTCATTTTCTAGTATATCCAAAGTAAGTAGATCTGTTTCTGGTTTATCAATTATATTCTCTGTTTCAATGATCGTAGAAGTAAGATCGACTTGTTGAGTTACATCTTCATTGTTTGACAAAATAATATTTTGTAGAGTGATCTACAGATGATGTTGTGATACAGGGTCTATATACTATTCTCTAAGAAAATTTTGTAATGCAGTTAAAATTTGGAGTTGTAGTATTAATTTATCTATTTTCTTTTAAGAGTTTCTTTTTAAAGAAATTTTTTGTTGAATTCTAGTACTATTTATACTTTTAGAGTTATACAATGTTTGTTTCACTAATTTCGTCTGTCTAATAAAAATTTCTTCCAAAAATTTAGATAACAATTATTGGTTCCCATACTTGCTTCTCATAATATTTAGCAAGTCTATCACTATTGTAATATCCTTTTAGTATTTTTCCATCTTCTGTTTCTATTTTATAAGCTCCATTTTCTAATTTTTCTTGTATTATATAAGGTCTAATTCTCTTATCTTCAAATTTTGCTGAGCAAGAGTATTCAATATCTTTTTGCTATATCCAAACTTTTTCTCCTATTTCAAAATCTTCAAAGTAAACATGTTTGTTTATATATTCTTTTTGTTTTTTTTGTAATTTCTTTATATTATCTCTTGCATTTTGATGATATGAGGATAATTTTTCTATTAGTTTATATGTTCATTGTAGTATACTATTACTTAGATCTATTTTTTCATCTTCTACAGGCTCTATAAGTAGAATTATTTCAATTAGTAGAGTTGCTTATCTACTATATACAAGTTGAAAAGGTGTGTATCCAGTTGTAGTATGTCTCTTGGTTCTATATGCTAACAATATAGCTAGTATATGTAAATCCTATTCGTCATTTTTTTTTACTTTAGCGAGAGATTTATATAAGGTTCTATTAAGTCTTTCAACTATTCCATTTGTTTGAGGGTGGTATATAGATAAGAATTTGTATATAATTAAGAATTTTTCACATAAAATCCTAACTGTTTCACTTATAAAATTTCTTCTTTAGTCTAAAAGTATTATCTTTAGAGTTCTATGTCTACAGATAATTTTTTCAAATATAAACTTTGTAAAGATATTTGCTTCAGCATTAGAAATAGATCTGGCTTCTAGCCATTTAGTTAAATAGTCTGTTGCAACTATTATATATCGATTGTTTTAGGTTGTAATAGGTAAAAATCCTACTAGATCAATACTAATCTATTCGAAGGCTCTTCCTACTTGAATTGGGTGAAATAGTTCTTTTTTTCTAGTTTTTATCTCTTTTGGCATTTTGTACAAGAACATATATATGCTTGAATATCTCTATATATTTGGTCCTAGTAGTATCGTGTAGTAATCTTGTCATATATGGCATTCATTCCTAAATATCTACCAGTTGGATAAGTATGCATCATATACAGTATTAGCTCTGCTTCAGTTCATTTAATCACTCATATAGGGTTGTTTCAGTCTTTTCTATTTTTTTTGTATAATAAGTTATGTTTTGTTTTAAAAAATCAGCTCTGGTTTATAATTCGTTTTTGCTCTTCATTAGTTAGATTATCTGGTAATTGTTCTGTTTCTAGATAATTATATAAATTCTGATATAGGTCTAAATTCATGAGTATGTTATGATTTCTTCCTGTTTCAATCTTGAGAAAGCATTCATATTTGAGTGAATTCTGCCTAGTTTATGAATAATCTCAAAGTTATAAAGTTGTAACTTTAAGATCTATCATCCTATTTTTTCTTTTGGTTTAGCAGTTTGTAACTATTTAAGAGCTATATGGTCTGTTATAAGTATAAATTTAGAGGTTTCTAAATATTTATGAAAATATTCAATAGTCCATACTATTGTAGCATATTCTAGTTCAGTAGCTCTATAATTTACTTCTCCTAGTTGAAGACTTTTGCTAGCATAGGCAATTAGATATTCCTTATTGTCAGAGCCTATTTGACCTAAGGTAGCTTCATATCTATTATAAGAAGCATTAGTGGCTACTATAAATATCTGTTTAAAATTAGAGTATACTAATATAGATGTAGTTATTAATCTCTTTTTAAGAGTATTGAAAGCTTTGTCTTGGTCTTTTTTCTAGTTATATTGTTGTTCCTTTTTCAATAGCTCATTTAATAGTCTAGCTATTTCAGAAAAATTTTGAATAAACTTCTTATAGTATCTAGCAAGTTCTAAAAATGAACGTAGCTGAGATACATTCTTTGGGAGTACTAATTTCTTAATTGCTTCAACTTTTCCTAGATCTGGACCTATTCTTTGAGGGGTTATTATATGTCTAAGAAAAAGTAGTCATTGCATCTAAAATTGATATTTCTCTAAATTCAATTTTAATTCAGCTTTTCTAATCTATAGAAACACTTTTCTTAGATGTTTCAAATGATTATTAAATATTTGTGAATATATTATTGTGTTATCAAGATAGACAACAACAAATTTTCATGCAATGTTTTTATAAACTCAGTCTATTAATCTTTAAAATGTTGCAGGGGCATTACATAGTTCAAAGGGCATGACATTAAACTCATAGATTCCATATTGAGTTGTGAAGGTAGTCTTTTCTCTATCATCTGGGTATATTTGTACTTGCCAGTATCTACTAGCAAGGTCTAAAGTTAAAAACCATTTGGATTTAGCTAAGGTATCTAATATTTTATCTATCCTTGGTAAGGGGTATGCATCTTTCTTTATGATACTATTAAGCTTTCGATAGTCTATACAAAATCATAACTTTTTATTCTTCTTTTTAACAAGTACTACAGATGATATCCAAGGGCTTTCTGAAGTATGTATCTGTTTATTTTCTAGCATCTTTTGTATCTCTTGTTTAATAAATTCTTGTTCATTTGTTGGTACTGAGTAAGGTCACAATTGTATTAGAGGTACATTCTCTGTATATATTTTATGAGTAACTAAGTTAGTTCTATCTGGTTCATTCTTTTCATTTGCAAAAAGGTTAGCAAACTCTGATAATAATTGTTTAAATAATTGTTCTTATTCTATTGTTAGAGGTCCTATTTTTGGTTGTAGCTCTTTGTCTATAGTATAAATCTCTGTTTCAAATGAAAAACTTTTAGGCTCTGTTTCATCAGGTAGTTTTTTATCCTACCTAGGATTCTCTAAAAATTTAATTTATTAGCTAATAAGATTAGTTGTTGAGTTCACTCATTAACATGTTAAGAATTATTAATAAGTAGTTGAAAGAGTCATTTGTTAAGTTGTTCTAATTTTTGAACTCGGTCTTCTAATTGTTGAATCTTTAGATCTCAGTCATTGAATTAGAGTACTACTTGTTTAGGTAGCTCTTCAAGTTTTTCTTATTCAGAGTCTTCTGGTGTTTCTTTGATCAGAGTACATTCATTACAGGTTCCTTAATTTTGGTTAAGCTCATCTTAATACTATACTATTAGACATTTGTTGCAAAGGTCAACTGCAACTATAAAGCTTTTCTTTAAGTTAGCTATAGCAGCTTGTCTATCAAAATTAGAGTAGCTAATATCTATAGAGTCTTCTAAAATCTGTTATAAAATTGTTTCTTCGTCATCATAGAGCATATCTCTTTCTGCTCTTAATAAGAGTGACATTTCATTTAATGACTATTTATGGTTCATCTGGTCATAGGTCTGGAGTTCAAGGGCTTCTTGAATAGTGAAGTCACTTTCCTTAAGTAAGACTTTAGCTAGTCTAAATATTAGGATTTGGTTAAGGTTATATGCACTTCCAGCATGTCATGTAGATTCAGTATAGTGTTTAATTCTAGTTCAGAAGTTATAGTTATAGTTATAGAGGATATCGGTATAGGCTTTGTAAATATACATATGTTCTAGGTTACAGAACCATAGGTCCTAAGCATTATTATCTTCAAATAGCATTTGTAATTCTGGCTCTTCTTTTCTACAAACTTTGCAATTAACAAAGGTTCCTTAACCTTCATCTTGTTAGTAGAAATATATACTTTGTGGGTTATTACAATCTAGTCTTTAGTAAAAAGTAGTATAGCAGAGTTTGCAAATTAATCTTTGTTCTAATTCAAATAGTCCTGATTCAAGTTGAGGTGTAGTATATTGGCAACAATGAAAAACTCAGCAATAACTATAGTAGAAAGATCTCTGTTTCTCAATAGCTTGTCTATTGCATCTACAAGCTAAGCTAAGGTTTTGTTGTTTAAGCTCTTTTATAGGGCAATCTACTTCAAGATGTTCTAATTTATAGTATCTATAATACTGGTTTTGAGGATATTGTCTATGTGTATGATCGCTTTAGTTATAAGTTTTGCAACTTACTTTTTTAGATACCTGGTTAAGGCAAAAGGTAGCAATATATTCTTTCTGGTTACATCTATAGCAAATATTTTCAGAGTAACCTTTAAAAAGGTAGTCTGTTAGTTCACAAACTCTACAAGGTTTATAAGTATGAGAGCATTTACATAAAGGTTGAATTTGCTATCCTTGGTTATCATCAATTATAGGGGTTTCTTTTACTTCAAAAGAATATAATTCTTGTAGTATTAAATATTCTTGGTCAAAAATTTCTAAATCTTTTAGGTTAGTAATTGTTGGTTGTTTAGGTAAGGGTCAGTCTGATTCATAGGTAGTAGTGGTCAAATATTTCTTGTTATTCCATTTAAATGAGTAGCATCTATTAGCCCAATTATAGTTAGCCTTAATCTTCTTAAACAGATTATTTTCAAGTAATAGGGAGTAGGAGGTAACAGGTACTACTTCAACTGTAATAGGTATGCAAGCATCTTCAATCTCTATAGGAAGGTTTCTAATAATTCTAACAGCAAATACAATGAGACTAGTAGAGGTATATTCAATTTTTAGTCCTAGCTCTTTTACAATACTATGAGCAATTATGCTTACAGTAGCACCACTATTAATTATCATTTGGTAGAATTGGTCTTTGATTTGTATATTAAACTTAACAGGAGTGATGTGTTGAGGTAACAAATTTTTATCTTTAGCTTCCTTATACAAGTATGCAGAGAGGGCATTCCTAATAGAAGCATTAGCAAGAAAAGCTTCCTATTGATCTTAAGTCATTTGAGATTCTTAATCATCTTCTTTGTCATTGTTTAGGTAGTTAATATTTCTAGAGTAAGGAGATGAGGCTCTTTAGTATTTATTCTTTCTGTCAAATTCTCTTGAACGACTTCGGCTTCTGTTATCTCTATTTCAATTTCGATAGCTTCTTTCTTAACTTTGTGATCGATCTCTTCTTTCCTATTGATTATCAGATCTTCAGTAAGAGGGTTTTGAGGCTCTTTCTCTTGAGTTATTATTTAAGTAATATCTCTAATTGTTATCATGACTATATCTTTGATTTCCATTTCCTTTATATTAATCATTTCTTTTTGTTTAGTATTGGGCAATAAAATGTCCATTTTTACTACAATAATAGTAAGTAGCTTGAGGTTTAGAGGGTCTAGGAGATTCAACATAGTTGGTCTCTTTAATAGTAGGTTGTTTCTACGCAAAGTTGATACTTAGTTGAGCAATTTGTTCAGTTAAAGTTTTGATAGCTTGGTCTGTTTTAGCATTCTTGTTTGATACTATTACATATCTAGTTTCCTATCTTTTAGCATTAGTTATAGTAGCATTTAAAGTACCAGGCTCTGAGGCTTATATGTTAATAGCATATTTAGAATATAGGCCTTGGATAAAAAGTTGGATGACAAAAGTAGCAAGGAAGGTATTTGTTCTATCGATTTTCTTTTTCAATTCTCTAAATCTATTTACATATGCATCTACAGTATTATTGCCTTGTTTAATCTCAAAGATTGTTTTTGCCAAATAGCTTTCTATTTAGAAGTATAGAATCTTTCTTTAAAGAGATGTTTAAAACTTCAGTCTCAATAAGCATTATCATCAAAAATATTAGGGATAGAGTTCAGAGTAATGAACCAATTAAGGGCAACTCCCTTGAGGAAGACAAGGGCAAATTCAAGTTTTCTATTATTGTTCTATCTATTGGCAGCAGCAGCTCTTCTGAATTCTTCAAACCATTCTTCTGGATCTTGAGTTCCATCTTCTGAAAAATATTCAACTTTGATGAGACTCTTCTCAGATCCTTGTTCTAAAGTATTAGCAAGATCAGTTATTGTTACAGCAGCAGTATGTAAGGCAACTTCAGCTATTGCAGGTTGTTGTTGTGGAGGTAAAAGGTTTATAGATGGTGGTAAATTAAGAAGATGAGAGGATATGATAAGGTCTTCAAATGTCAATAGTATATCAACTAATATTTGGAGGCTTCCTGGTTTAGAGTATGTCTGAGTTGCAAAAAGGTTTTACCAATAGGGGTAATATTCTGATTTAAGATAATAATCGTACTGATTATAGTCTGTAGAGTCAAGAGTAGGTATATTGTAATGAGTATATTGAGCAAAAAATTGACTTATAATTTCTCGAGGGTTGTAGTTGTTATCTTGATAAGTGCAGCTAAATATAATATCTCAACAGAGAGTTCTAGCAGTAGTTGAGTTATATATTTGGTCTAGATTACGAAATAAGTTTTGAGTTCTTCCACTATAGGTTAAAGTATTGTAGATTCGTTAGTACCAGTTTCAAAATCTTCTAAAGGTTGATGTCAGCTTGTTCTTCTTGTTAGGTAGCAGTTAATACAAGTAGTATCTGGTGCGAGTGCTTGAATAACTAAAACAGCTCTGTAGTCTTTAGTTAAATATTCTTCACAATAAGTTTGAATAGCTTTTTGGTAAAATTGTTGTATAGTATAATTCATATAACTTGATATGAATCCTTCTCTTATCCTAAAAGATTTCTTTAATCAATAGTTTATTTCTTCTTTGTTGTTCAGAAATGTTTCGTTTAGTTATCTTCTTGTTATCTTCTGAATATGTTTCTTCCAGGTATTTTATCTTTCTTTAAAATTATTTCCTTCTTTTCTTCTGGGAATGTTTTATCTAGATATTTTATCTTCTAGAAATTCTTTATCTGAGAATAGAATTACTTACACCTATACTTTGGCTTGTAGGTAATTCACTTTAGAGTTCTTACTTTTTACTTCCAATAAGTAAAGTACTCTGTCTTCTTTAGATGAGGAAATATTTCTTCTTTGATAGTTTTCTTTCAGCGATATTTCTTTAGTTTTCTGTTAATATTTTTAGCTTTTTCATTAAAAAGCATCAAATGTTACAGATAGTATAGCCTTCTTAATACACTATAAGTAAAAGTGACATAGCTATCTAATTACTTTAAGAAGCAGTATTCAAGAAGGAAGTTTCTTTAACAAATTATAAAGACAAGTTCTACTCTACAAGAGGCAGTTCGTTTAGGTTTATTTAATAACAATATATTTATTAATTATAAATATTTAGAGTCAAGTACAAGAGTGGAGAGGGAGTTGAGGTCTAAACAACTAAAGAGCAAGAGGGAGAATTCTACTTATATTTATAACTTTTAGCAAATATTATGTAAGCATCAGCAAAGTATCATATAAGTGACTTGTGTAAGCATCACTTAAGCGTTCGTGCAAGCGACAGATAAGTATCACTATTAATAGTTTGGCACAGTAAGAGGCATAGTACTCAGTACAGTTCAGCACAATCTGGCACAGTCTTTCAGCATAGTCTGGCATAATATTAGCATAGTATTTGGCGCAGTTTTGGCGCAGTATTCAGCAAGGTATTCAGCACAGTTTAGCATAGTGTTTAGCATAGTTCAGCACAGTTTTGGCAAAGTATTTTCTTGCTACAGCCTATATTTTTTTCAGATATTACATAATAACTTTGGATGTAACTTATATTATCATGTAGCTGATATTCTCAGCTACAAAGTTATTTAAGAGTATTTATCGCTATGATCGCTTCTTGAGGTATTTTACTTAGAGGTGAATGTTTACAATAATTTTCTCTACTTAAAATATCTATACTAAAATAATACAATATAAGAAATAACTAGATACTAATAAATATAACTAATAATATAATAATAAAATAATAATAAACTAACTAAAAATCTATCTTATAACAATATTAATAAAAAAGATGATGAAAATGAGGTTAAAAAAAGCAAAAACAAAAATAATAATAAAGAAAAAGAAGAGAAACCTCTCTTTGATTTCTTTAAAAATTTTCTAATCACTGAAGAAATAGAACCTAATATTTACCTTAATACACTATTAGCTAAGAAAATCTTTAGTTTTATTAAACCAGATTTAATAAACTTCAGACCAGCTAAGTTCTCAAAAAAGCTAAGGATGAAATACTTGAACTTAAACAAACTTTAAATACTTGATTAAAACTATAGCTAGCAAACAACTAGAATTTTTAACAGAACTAATTTTCAAATATAACCCTCAAACTCATACCAATACTACCATCTTTTTTGATATCTTATATGCTAATTTTAAACTAATTTTAACAAAATTTATAACTACTTTATTTACTAAATTTAATTATGCAAAAATTCTCTCTCTTATTGAGTCTATTTCTCTAAGCATTTTACAAAATTGTAACCAAGTTGCTCTTAATCTCTCTCACCTTTATCTATATCTTTCAAATAACTTCTAATGAATTAATTATGAAAAATTTGCAGAAGATTTTAATATTAGTCCACGCAAATTTAAACTAATTTATTACTAAAATACTTATAAGTGTAACTCATACAAAGCACCACTTCTTACTATTAATAATGAAAACAATTTAATATATATATTCACTTTAATATTCCTATACTTTAATTTTTAGAAAATTTTTAAATACCTTCATTTAAAGTATGTTAGCCTTAATTTGATGAATGATATGAAAATTTTTTTAAAATTTATAGTCATCAATTCCTCTGAATCAATAAAGAAAAAACCTATAACTATCTCAAATACCAAATTGCACAGCAATTTGCAAAACTCTGTAAAAAATTATTACTACCTCACTATAATATTAGAGAAATTCACTCATTACAGGATCATTTGCAAAAAACCAGAAAACTAGCATTACTTCATATCCACACATATGATCATATATCACAAAACCTATGCAAATTACTTGCTTCTAAAATCGAATACAACTTTGATAATATTAATAAGTATTATTTTAAAGAATCCTTCAAATATTTTCCTGCTACTAAATGAATTAATATCCTATTAGATTTAACTTTGTTTAACAAAGATTAATCTAATGAAGCTTCATTTTAACAATCCACTCTTCTAAACTTTTTTTTTTTTTTTTATTTTTAAGGTGGCTTACATTGCCAGGCGATTTTTATTAGTTTGATGTACAAGATTACACATAGGCAATCCCTACAGTTTGTAATTACATGAAGAGTGTACAACAAGCCACACGTACAACTTTAGTCATTGTCTAATTTAAGTAGTCCGCTGCACAGGCGATAGACCACCTGATTAGTTCTACACTGTGCTGCCATACCTGTAACCCGCCTGTGAGTTACCTATTTAAACACTCTGTTCAACTAATCCATACCGTTACAAGACTAACGTCACTGTAACACCTAACCGCTTAAGCCAGCTAGCTCGTTACAGATCCATTTTTCGGCACCAGCTTAGGTCCTCTCGGGATGCTTATTGCTCAACATATTGTGAGCCTGCAGAGCTCCGGTTAACCTCGAAGCAAACCTACTAGAGCGGCCCGTACCCATTTCATGGACCACTCTTCTAAACTTATTCTGTACTTTAACTAATAGTTATTATAAAAAACTTTCAAACTCAGCCATTCAATAAGGAACAAAAAATTGTTATACTCTTAGCAGCTATAGCAATGATACCTGCGAAAGAAAAACTTAGATACTTCAATGCTCTTAAAGTTTATACAAAAGCTAAAGTTGAAACTTTTCTAAACCAACAAAAAAACAAACAAAACAAACAATTAAATAAAAACAATCAACAACATCAAAAGGAACAACAGAAAAAACAAAAGAAACAATAACAATAAAACAAACAACAACAATCAAAAGATATTATTATAGATAGCATAGCTTTCTTAGTACACTATAGGTAATAGTGATATAGCTATCTAATTACTTTAAGAAGCGGTGTCCAAGAGAGAAGTTTTTTTAACAAATTATAAAGACAAGTTCCACTTTACAAGAGACAGTTCATTTAGATTTATTTAATAACAATATATTTATTAATTATAAATATTTAGAGTCAAGTACAAGAAGGGAGAGGGAGTTGAGGTCTAAATAACTAAAGAGCAAGAGGAGGAATTCTACTTGTATTTATAACTTTTAGCAAGTGTTGTATAAGCATCAGCAAAGTGTCATATAAGTGACTTGTACAAGCATCACTTAAGTATTCGTGCAAGTGACAGTTAAATATCACTATTAATAGTTTGGCACAGTAAGAGGCACAGTACTTAGCACAGTTTAGCACAGTTTGACACAGTCTTTTGGCACAGTCTGGCATAGTATTGGCACAATATTTGGTGTAGTTTTGGGGCAGTATTCAGCAAAGTATTCAGCACAGTTCAGCATAATGTTCAGCACAGTCTGGCATAGTTTTAGCACAGTATTTTCTTGCTATAGCCTATGTTTTCTTTGGATGTTATATAATAACTTTGGATATAACTTATATCATCGTATAGCTGATATTCTCAGCTACAAACTTACTTAAGGGTATTTATCGCTATGATCACTTTTTGAAGTACTTCACTTAGAAGTGAATGTTTATAATGATTTTCTCTACTCTAAAATATCTATACTAAAATAATACAATATAAGAAATAACTAGATACTAATAAATATAACTAATAATATAATAATAA
>CAJVPM010001606.1:0-11643 GCA_910592325.1 Scutellospora calospora | reverse complement strand
TTTCTTTTATTTTTGATTTTATTGATTTTGGTTTTGTTTGTTTACCGATAAATAAACTGGTGCCTTGAATAATAACCGTGAAAAACCTTCTGCTACCTAAAAATTTGCAGATTAATAAAGAACCGCTCGTAACAATACTTCTCTATCAAGAGATTTATAAATACTTTTATTTATCTCTTCTATAGGCTCATATGCTTGACTCTATCTCTAGTTTATTTTACTAGTATCTACTTTACATTTGTGAAATTGTTTTATGAAATGAGATCTTACTTCTGCTTGAACCTTACTTCTTTCTGTAAGTAGTAAAAAATCTATTTCATTCTCAACTCTAACTCTGTTAAACCTAATTCTATTAGATGATCTCTCAAGTAAGCTACTTAGCATATGCTTGAGCTTGCTCTGTATTGCTATACATCTACTATCAATTGCTTCATTGATATTATTCAGATCTTCTTTTTTCTTTTTGTACTATGCTTTTGTATAGATGATCTTCCACTATGCTTTGAGGTCTTTGGCTCTTTCTTTTGTCTAACTTTTCTCTGTTAGTTCCTCTATAGTTGTATCTAGTTTTCTATTTATTTCATTGATTATAGCTGACTATTTGTTTTTTGTTTCTAACTAAATAAGTATTCACTATTTTTTAGAACAAATGTGATATAATTTACTTACTACTCTCAGGTTTCTGAGAATTTGAGTACTGCTATTATTAGCCTTAACTGGTAATATTCCTATATATATTTCTTTACTTGATAATAACTTATATATATTTTTAAGAATATAGTTTGAAACAATATCCCAAAGCTCATTAAGACTATTCTTTTCATAGAATTCTTCTATAAATAAACTTTGTGAACAAGTAGCATATTTTTCATTGAACAGCTTATCTAAATTTACTTTATAGGCTTCCTACTCTTTATCAGTTGCCTTCTCAAGTTTCAGGATATGTTTTTTTCTTTTTAATCTCTTGTTTTCTGCTACTGATCTACTGTTTTAACTGAAGCCTGTAATGAATTGTGCTGAAACAATCTTATGATCACTATCTGTAATGCATTCTACTTCTGATATTCTATATTTTATTAGACCTTGAATTAAGTTTTTAGAGGCCCAAATGTAGTCTATTCTTGTGCTTATTTTACTATTCGACTAAATGAATTCTTTTTTGTATAGATGAATCTTTCTGAATATGTCTTTAAATGATGAACTTTCTAACCATGCTAAAAGTAGAAGTATTTGCTTTCTTTTCGATTCTATGTTGTTCTAATCTAGCAAATTAGAGCAAATATTATTAAAGTCATTTATAATAATAACTTTGATATTCCTTCTCTCACTTTCTCAGATTTTCTTTATGATGTGTTGTAGTAATTTCTTAATATTCTTGTTGTTAGATGGGATATATACTACTATTACTAATATTTTGACTACTTTAAAAACTAGCAAAATATCTAAATAATAACTGCTATATCTCAATATATACTTATGTGCTTTTTCTATATTTTGTTTATTAGGAGCTCTACTCTTGAGCCTTTTTGTTTGTTCTCTTTTGCTGAAGTCCAGAAGCTTAAAAACCTTGTACTATTTTTAAGCACAAATTTACTTTACTGCTTACTTATATTAGATTTATTTATTTTTATAATATCAACTTTTTATTTATTTGCCTATTCTGCTAGTAATGCTACCTTTGTATTATTACCTTTAATCTTGTTGATATTATTTATTGCTATACTAAGTGTTCTAAAGTTCAAGTCTGCTTCTTGAATTACGATCCCTTCAACTTGTCTACTTCTTCTTTTACTATATATTTGCTCTTGATTTCTTAATTCTTTTGCCCTTTGCTAATTTCTAAGTTTTTTTTCTTAAGAAATTTAGATGTACTATAGTTCAACTAGTGTGAACATTTAGGATTAATCAGGAGTCCTTTAGCTCCTATATCTGTTTCTATTTTTTGATATATGCTCTTCTTTTTCAGCAAGTACAAGCAAACTCTTTAGGACTTCTCTCATATTTAAACTGTTACTATTACTAATTTGAGGTCTTTCTTGACTAGAAAGCTGCTGCTTCCTCTTATTTCTATTCCTATGACTACTTGTTTTATTTAAACTATCTCATTCTAAAAACTTAAAGCTGATATTTTCTGTGTCTATATATCTATTCTATATAGACTCATTTTCTTACTCATACTCAAAGTTTCTATATTTTGCATAATCTTCTTATATAGTTAGTTCTCTCTTCCTGTATTCTGACTCTTTATAGATATATTTTAAATAGTCTTCTGCTGGGTCTTGCTCTATTTCTTTCCTTTTTATAAAGCTTTTAGAGCTTAACTTTTGTGATATAGCTAGTATTGCTTTATTTGATTTGAAGTAATCTTCCTTATTGAGTTTATTACTTTTGACTATTGCCTATTTCAGTTTGTTATCATAGTAGTATACTGAAAACCTTAAGCTATTTAGCAGGTTAGTTTTATTCGCAAAGTAAACTATTGTATTTCTTTTGTTATTGTTATTTGTATTCTAAAGATATGTAATGCTTTAGCTCCTATTCATCTAATCTGTCTCCACAGAAGTATCTCGTTTGCATCTTCTAATATATCTAAAATTTTCTTAGAAAATTTGTTTTGGGTTTTAAGTAATTCTGTGTTGTTTCTATTTGGTGTAACTCTCACCAGACAGCTACTCAAAAGAGAAATGCACTATATATCTATAAGATCTTCTATGAAAATAGCATTAGTACGAATTTAATTTCTACACATATTTTTCTCTGTATTTCTCTAATTATCTCAATATAACTAACTCTTCTGAGGTGTCATACTAATTCAAAGATATGTAGTCTTTTTACCAATTTTAAAAGGTTCTATACAGTAATTATATATTCTTTGATTATATCTTTCCTTTCTATGCCTGCTAATCTCTTCAGCTATATGTTTGTTTTTCTTTTTGTAGTCTGTGGCTTAGTGACCTTCTGAGTAGAGATCTTGTTTACAGGTTTCACTAAGTTTGGTTTCTGTAGCTTCTTAAGAAGGACTTCTAGATTATTAGTAAATTTATAATTATCAAAGATTACATTATACTATTCGATTTCCTTTTTTTTAAGCTTCTCTCTCAAAGTATTTAAACCTTTGAGGAGTCAAACTTGATGACTACTCAGCTATTTTTATTTTCAAAATGTTCTGTAATCTTACTTATATGATTGCTTTTATATAGTATCTCTTTTATGAATTTAATTCATTCTTTTTTTGATTTTTCAGAAAGTGAAATAGAAGAGATCTTTGCTCTGTATTTTTCTATTTTTTCACAGGTATTCTCATTAGGTACCTGCAGATTATCTTCTAATGAGATTTTCTGTGGTTTCTTATAGTTTATAATTGCATAATCTAGTTACTTTTTCTAATACTCCTTTGGATCATTGATTTCTTTTTGTAAAGTTCTAAATAGAGCATTATTTATATCTTCAAAAATTATATCTTCAGTATATATAGCTAAATCACTAAGCTTATTTGCTGCAACTACTATACTAACTGAATTAATCTTGGTGTCTAATAGAGGTATGCCTGTAGCTATACTACTTTTCTGAGAGTTAGATATTTCATAAACTTTTTCTAACTTGCTATCTATAAATAAGATATCAACTACTATTTTATTACATATTGCTATTTTTCTATTTAGATACTTGATTTCTTATAAGATTATTGAATTAGTAAAGTTTTCTACTCTCTCTACTTTAGTTACTTTAGCTAAGGCTAAGTTAGTCTTAGAAGTCTTTGCAATCAACTTCAAGCTGCTGAATCTGTTACTTTCTGTAGAGCTTCTTTTGATTGTGACTTAACTTCTGTTATTATTAGAATCTCATTTTCATTAAACTTTGTTTTGCTTTTTTTAATCTTTTTTGTAATTATGAGTTCCTGTTCAAGTTCTTTGAGAGCAGTCTTCAGTACTTCTTAACCTTCTTCAATAATTATCTTTTTTATTATTTTACACCAATTTCTAGTTACTATAATAATCTTAATACTTATCCCTATAATTCTAGAAATTAGTTCATCTATTTGCTCTCTACTCCCTTTTATGCTCTCGATTATACTAGTAAGCTTCTGTGGTTTCTCTTTTTTAAGCATTGCTTTGATACTTGCTACCTTTTTCTTGTTTAAAAAGTAGCTTTCTTCTGACTACTTAGAGTGATTTTTATCTGCTAATATTATAGCTAAATAAATTCTGAATTTATTAAAATAACTTTAGCTTTTTTTCAAAAAACCCTGAACAATATTCTAATTGTCTACGTTCTGTTCAGTTTAGATGCTATATACTTTTTTTCTATTGGCTTACATATGATATATCAAATTAGTGATTTATCTACATATAGTTTGTTTATCTTGTTTTGTAACTTTTGTATTATATTAAAGGATCTGCAAGTCATGATAAATTCAAATCCTCACTTTTTACTAAAAATTTCTATGACTTTTCTTTGAGAGTCAAGTTTTTTCTAAATTTTTTAGAGTTACTAGTATTTTCCTTCCAACTAGATATAACTTTGTGTATTCTTTTCTTTTACTTAAAGCCTCTTGTACTGTTTCTTAATGTAGTTTCTTATAGAAATATAATTTTCTTTAGCTCTAAAAATAGTTAAAATAGGTCTGGCGATCTTAATGTAGTAGTTAGATTGTTAGACTGCCATGCAAGAGGTCTGGGGTTCAAATCCTACTGTCAACGAATTTGAATAATTAATCAGACCTTTGTATCTAACTTACAGTAAACCCTGTCCGTTTCTGGGGTTGTAACCTTATAAATTACATTGTACCAATATTATTCAGATATTGGAAGTATAACAGAATGTTCAGAGAGCATAATGTTACACAAATAAATCTTAATAGAATCTATAGGCAGGGGACCTGCATGGTAGAAATCCTAAGTTGGTGAAGTAGTACAGCTTTCGATAGTTATACTAGCTAATGCTTAATTCAGAAAAGAAACTATCATCAAAAGATACTGATTAAGTCGAGTACGCATAAATCTGTTCCATAGAGAAGATCAGTAACACCAATCTGGCTTGGCAGCTAACTAGATTGAGAGGATCTGCTTCATGAAACATCTGAGAAGATAGATACAGAAATCTGGTGGAGAGCCATAGTAAGAACTAGGGTTGTATGAACATCTGCAAGGGTCTAAGCTAGGTGAATTTGTGAAATAGGCATAGACCACTCTAGTAGGATTGCTTACAAGGTTAACTGAAGCTCTGCATGCCACAATATGTTGAGCAATATGTATTCTGAGAGGACCTAAGCTGAGTTAGATAAATAGATCTGCAACAAGCTAGCTGGCTTAAGCAGTTAGGTATTACAGTGATGTTAGTTGATTCTGGTATTAGTTAGGTGAACAGAGTGTTTAAATAGATAACTCACAAGTGGGTTACAGATATAGCAGCTTGTGTAGAACCAAACAGGTATAGCAGACTACTTAAATTAGACAATAACTAAAGTTATATATGTAGCAGGTTGTACACTCTTCATGTAATTACAAACTGTAGAGGATTGTCAACAGACGATCTCATATATTAAACTAATAAAATCCACTCAACATAGTAAGCCACCTTTAATTAAATAAGAAAAAAATATATAAATATTTTTTATTACATTTTTTAAATATAATATTATTACAATACTCAGTTTTAATTACTCTACTAATATATACTTTGTTGATAAAATTAATTTAATAATAAAATTACTTTACTAACAACTTATTTTACAAACAGCTTATTTTACTAATATTATTAATATTAAAATTAAATTTAGAGTTAAGTTAGAGTTAAAGAAATTTATAATAAATAAACCTATTAGTAAAATAAGTAGTTAGTAAAATAAATTATTAGAAAAGTAAGCCTGTTGATAAATTAATTATAGATAAAGTATTGTATTAATAAAAGGTGTTCTTAAGCAACTCTCTTAATATAATATGTGACGACTCTTCCCTGTAGATCATTTTACCAAATTTTGTACTAAAGCAAAAACATATATATCTAAAAAACTACAATAAAAAATAACTTAAGTTGTACTAAGGAAAAAGATAAAGCACATAAAATTACATATAGTAGAGGCAAAATCTTTGGAACTACTAGACTTATTTAGCAAATAATAAGATTTTCAAAGAAAACTCAAAGAATTTTGTAGAAAAAGTAGGAATTGCAACTTATTCTGTATTACAAATTATTTTATGTTACACCAATTCAAAACAAACAAGGTAAACAATCTTCACGTGTATAGACTACTAATTAGACACATCATATGCAAGCTAATAGAATAGAAGTATACAAGTTAGAAATCAGACAGAACGTAGGCAAATAGGAAATATCTCAGAGATTTTTGAGAAAATACTGAAGTCACTTTGAATATAAGTGAAATAAGATCTAAGAAGGTAGCAAGTATTAAAGCTCTGCTTAAGGAAGAAGAACCTCAAAAGATAACTAATATAATTGAGGAAATGAAAAGTCATCGAGAGCAAATTGATGAGTATATATCAAGAATTACAGGTATTAGTACTAAAGTAATTATGGTAACCAGAAACTGGCATAAAATAATAAAGAGAATAATCATAGAAGAGGGCAAAGAGCTCCTAAATGATGCATTTATTGAATTAGAACATGAGCTACATCTAGTAGAAGAGCCTAAAAAAAGTATAGCAAATCAGAAAGAAAGTAATTTGCAAAATATAATAGAAGATCCAATAGCGAAAGATATGATACAAGAAGCAAACAACATAATACAGCCAAAGCTAGAAGTTAAAATACCAATTACTAATTCAGAAGTAGCTAAGAAAGCAGAAACAAAGAATTCAAGTAGCAATAACCAATTAATTATCACTCAAGAGATCGAGTATCTAAATAGCAAACTCTCAAATAAAAACAAAACAGCAGTTGAGATTCTTTTTATAAAGAAGGAATCTGAAGATAATCGTAAACTATTAAATATGCAAGAGACAAGTAGCATAAAGAGTATGCTAAGTAGTAGTGAGGAAGGCATTATAATGAGTTTTGAATCTACAGAGATTAAGTTAGAAGATCTAGCATTAAGAACTTAGGACTTAATCCTGGAAGATGTAGCGAATGCTTCTCTAGAAATATCACAAATAGAAATTAATAACCCAAAAGAGTACTAGAAGAGGCAATTAGATTATGCAGTTACAAATTATAAAGAGCCTCTTGGATCATCTCTTGAAGATAGCCTTTGGGCGCCTAATAAAAACTCATGTGAAGATATAGGTAACTTTAGAGCAAGAATTGCTTCTATTTCACTTCTTGGTGAAACAAAGGAAGTACATATTAAGTTCATCAAAGGAACTATATACAGAAGTAGCTATATAAGAGAAGTCGAAGAGCACTTTGAGAATGGTAATAGTTAGGTGGTTATTGAATTCGACTATTGTAAAGGTCTTGAGATATTAAGAGAGAAACTAAGAGAGAAAGCGATCGAATGGTACAAAGTATTATTTGATAAGTACAAAGTACAAAAAAAGCATAAATGTATTATCGACAAGACAGCTAAGAACAAACCAACCAAACTCAAAGAAAAGAGCCTTACTTAAGAAGCATATCAAGTTTTAGCATTTGAAGAAAAGAAGAGCAGTTATGTGAAGAAAGCTCTTGAGGAAAAAGAGAAAATATCTCTGAAAGAGAATATAATCACAATATGGGATCTTTCAATTTAGATAAAAAGAATACATATCTTTGAATCAGTACGACATCTTGGGAGAGTCATCTTCATACAGATTATTAAAGAGGCATATAGTAAAACACATGCAGAAGTAGAGTTTATACTGAATGCTATTTATATAAAAGACTTAGAAGACATATGGTGCATCCCGTTTTTAAGTAACTGCTTAGTTAGAATTACTTTTGGAAGAAATAACTCAGAAAAACTCAAGACAAGAAGCAAGTTCTTTAAGAAAATACTTGACCTCTCAGAGAATGCAAATGAAGTACTTCTGTGAAGATGAGTAAAATATACAGGAGCTAAAGCTCTTCATATCTTCAAAAATACTAACCACAACAATAAGAGGAGTGCAACAGTCTATTTTACAAGAGAAGCAGATCATACAAATTGCGCAAAGTTTGTAACTTTCTACTATAGTCAGAGATTTTCAAAACTCATAGATCATTTCTAGAATAGTCCAAGATCATCCTCTGTGGTTCTTATTATACAGTATTATCAAAAAATTCGTGATATTTCATCGATCTAATATATAACTAATACATAGCAAAAGTCAAAACTAGTTATCGATATATATATTTTCAAGCACATACTTTAAGAATTCCTGAGGATCCCTAAGACTTAACAAATTAGTTTTTTTACAAATTCAAAGTTTAAATTTTATAGTTCGTATATTGATCAATATGAATTCAAACTCTGAAGCCAAAGATCGGCATTGCTTTTTTGCTTTTTTTATTAAAGAGCACAAAGATAGTGACTTGCTAAAATATATAGAGATATGTAGAGTAGAGAAATGGTGAAATGCATCTGCTGCTGCAGCAACAAAAAGAATAACAGAAATGGCTAAATATTTTTCTGAATTAACTCAATATCTTGACTCTATGGAGCATTATTCTTTATGCGAAGGGCATTATAACTAGATCATCACTAAAAAATCTTTTATTGATCAATTAAAGAAAAAAGCTAATCCAATTTTATCTTTAGATGAACTAGAGAAAAAAAGATTGAAGTTTTCTAATGATGATGTTGAGCCACAAGTTTTTGAAAAGACTTTTGTCGATTTTAGCATTTAAGTAGATTTGTTTGAAAAAGCTTGTGTTGATTTTGAATCCCAAGTATCCTTTTCAGATCCAATTCTTCAAAGAAGAATTGATGAGTTAGAAAAAAATAATAAGAAATTATTAAGTAAAAATGAAATATTAAAAAAAAACTAAACAAAAGATTTACTAACCAAGAAGATCACATTCATTTCATAATAGAGATTGCCAAAAAAGAATGGAGTAATTTGTATGAAGATATAATAAATATAATAAAGAATCAAGAACGGTTTTCTTTAAGTAGTCTTTTAGAGTATTCTCCTTCCAAGTGGCTTGCTGAGCGGAATCCAGTCGTCATCAAGTTTATAGAAACTCTTATGTATAATGAGAATAAACATCAGCATGAAGAAAAAAGCTTTTCAAGTGTGCAGTAGCAGTTGATGCTATATATTGGTCAAGGCATTTAAGATATGTATTGGCTATTAATTTGGCTATTTCAGCAGTTAAGTATTTATTAGCAAGATCAAAAATGATCATTGATATGATAACTATATTATTAGCTCCAGTAGTTATACGAAGTTCAATAATTGGTTAGAAAGTTTAGCTGGAGAACAACTACAGCTTCCTGAAGGTTTTTTGTTTTTAGCCTTTGACAATGAACAGAAAGGTCAAAAAAATTATTTGGATCATGGGAATAATACAGTTATATTCCACATGGTTACGAGTTTTGTTGCATTTAGCTATAGCCAAAGTAATAATATTCAAAGTGAAAATTCTTGGCTATATACAGAACTTGACCAAAAACAATATGAAGAGTTATTTTATTTATCATCAGGTATGAGTGATGAAATTAATGAAGAACTTACTAATTATCTTTCAACTATTTTAGATGAGCTTTGCATTGAGAAAAATTAAGAAACGAAAACAATCGACGAATTGGTTAATCAGCAAAGTCAAATAGGACATATGAAAAAATGTACAGTTTGCCAGACCTCTAATATTGATAATAAGAAACGAGTTTGCCCTAAATATCAAAATAAATTACTAATGATTGCTGAGATAATCTATGAACAGCCTAAGACTATAAATGCCTCTGAAAAATTACCTACTATTTCTCCTTATATATTTAAACAATGATCAGTTCTGGAAAGTGAAGTCCATACACTACAAATATTCATTTCTGATCTAATAGGAATTAATCCAAACTCAGTTGCTAATATTAGAAAAGTTCTTGAGCATATTGAAGAAATATCTGGAGTTAAAAACAGTAGCCGTAAATGGGTTGTAGTTATCTGTAATGGAATATCATATCATCATATATAAAAAATAAAAAAAAGATTTCCCTTGGCTTATATTAATTCCGGGTGCCTTTTATGAAGAAATGAATATGTTAAAGGTATTTATTAAATTAAATTAGGTTATTAATTTAAGAAATTTTGCTAAATGCCAAGGATATCGAACTGACAACCAACTTCAGTTCTTCAAAAAATGCTCTGATCATCATAAGTCATGAGATTCTATATATAATATATATAGGCACGCAATGGTATCTGAGTTAATGTGGCTATATATTATTTCTGAAGAAAATCCTTCTGTTGAAGGATTTTTAAAATGAGCTCGAAATTAGA
Source organism: Scutellospora calospora (assembly GCA_910592325.1). NCBI lineage: Eukaryota > Fungi > Glomeromycota > Glomeromycetes > Diversisporales > Gigasporaceae > Scutellospora > Scutellospora calospora. Next base: position 1,288 of record CAJVPM010001606.1, on the reverse strand, counting down.
CTGATCATACATTTAGGTTAAAGTATGACAAACTTTTATTTATTTGCAATCAATTATTAACTTTCGTACCAGTGTTTGTTTTAATAGGCCTTCACTAAAGTTTGCAGCTAAACAAATGTTTGTACCTATTTGGTCTGCTCGACAGCATCCAATCTATCAATTAATTGAGATTGCTAATGAAAAACAAATGCTACGATTAAGGCCTAAAATTCAAAATTTAATCCAAGAAAGGTTGTTACTTCACGATCTAAACTTTCAAATCAACATCAAGGCCATAATGCAATACTTGAAGAAATTAACAAATTATTGAAATCATTAATTCCTCCAATACCTTCACAACAGTATTGGAAAATTGCGGCATGTAATTGTACTAATTTTTCAAAATTGCATACTAACATTTTTAATATAATAGGATACTCTAAAAGTGAAGCCAATGAGCTTCATACACTTCCTAGTTTTACTGCTGAATCATGTCAATTCTGGGTTCAGATAAGAAAAACTCAATTCATAAATCCAAATGCTGATAATTGTATTTTTCAAAATCTAGGTAGAAATTAACATTATGCAAACAAATGACAAGATTTAGTAAAATCGCGAGTATAAAAAGAAATAAATTTATTAAAGCAACATTAATTAAAAAAACACCTTTAGGTATTTGGCGTCCAATTCTATAACATGTAATGAGGCAGAACTTCAAAGAAGTGAAGGTTCTTTAAAAAAATTGGAAATTTTATCGATTATTAACTCTTTAATTCCTTCTTTAGGTGATTTATATCGATCACGCTTTCGTGGTTTATCAAATAAGTCCCGTAAAGATTTAGTAAATATTCTTCAAGAAGTCAGAAATATATTAGCTGAAAATAACATTAGAATTAGTGAACAATAATTGATAGAGTATTTTTCTTGGAAGATTTGTTATTTATTATCAATATAGTTACTATCTTATTTATGTATGGTAAATATAATATCTTTATTTATTAATAATTAATAAAATAAATAAAATTAAGTTTGATATATATTTTGGGTTAATCGTTTAATGTTTTAAAATATTTACTATGATTAAGTAATTTATCATGACAATTAATGCGAAAAGATAAAGTAACATTTTACATAATATCACCCACAAATTCAGTTCAAGAATTTTCTGATAAGGCTAAATTTTATCAGACATTTTCACCAGATACTTGAAAATGGCGAATTAAAGGAAGATAATTTTAAAATGAATTTTTAAAGCTAAGAAGTGTTCATCGAACCATTTATTAAAATTAGGAGATAAAAAAAGGATTTT
>CAJVPM010001605.1:0-11644 GCA_910592325.1 Scutellospora calospora | reverse complement strand
TTACAGAAAGATGGAACTTCGCAAACATACGAGAAGAAGAAAATTGTTTAATTAGTAATATTCTCGATAAATATGATGTAAAGGAAGTACAGACAGAAATAAGTAGACTCAATTTATAGCATATAAACTAACTCCTAGACAATAAGCAGGAGAAAATGGTTACCTGGAGACAACTCAAAATAAGAGAAGGAAAAAGACATATAGGAAAAAAAGCAAAGTGATTTAAGGTATTAGAACAGGAAATACTAGAAAACCAGGAATCAAGAGAGGTAAAAGAAGATTACAGAAGGAAAAAAAGCTTCCAGATACAAGAAACAGAAAAGAAAATCTTACACAACAAGAGGAAAATAGAATGGGTTTTTATAAAAGGAAAGGAAAACAAGAAGAGTGAGTTTGGACGTATCATTAGAAAGGAAAGAAGTTAGTTGAAGTTGAAATCTAAAAAAAAGATAATGAGAACATTCTCCAGAAAGGCAGCCAATCAAGAGCATATGATGATGGCTTCAAACTAAGAAGAAGCGATCAAAAACAAAGAACTTCTTTAGGAAAAGTACACAACATCTCAAGCTTCATACAGAAAAAAGATAATATACCACAGGTAACATTTAACAAAGAATATTTAGAAAAAATAGGAAAAGATACTAGAAAAAGCAAGGTTGAGGAATACAAAAAGTTCAAGAACCTAGAACGCATCGAAATAGAAAGAAGTTGGGAAATAGAGCTAATTAATCAAATTATACAAAATATGGAAACAAGAAGAGAATTAAAAGATAGATTAGAAGCAAACAAAGAAGAAAAAGAAATCGTGTTTTATACAGATAGCTTACTCAGTAGGAAGGATACTGGGAGTAAGTTAATAATGGGATATAGTATAGTACAAATAGATAGCACAAGTAATATAATATTTAGTAGCAAAAGTAGAATTAAAAACTAGTTATTATCTACTCGAGCGGAGCTGATAGCTTGTTTAGTAGCGATCCTTTTGGTGCCAAATGAGTGTAAAGTAGAAAAAAGAACAGACAGTATCTGTGCAATCTCTGCAGTCAAAAAATACCTAAAAAAAGGAAAAGTACAAGAATGGCTAAAGTTCAAAAACAGCAATATTCTGCATGTAATTCAAAAAGCCTGCAAAAGCAAAGCATTACAATTGAGATTTACAAAAATCAAAAACCACTCAGGTGATACTTATAATGATATAGCAGATACCTTAGCAAAAGAGAGATCACGAATGGCCTATGCTATGAGACTAAACAATACTAGTAATACAGTATAAAGTATATACCTGAATGGAAGGGAATAAATCTTGAAACTCTACTAAGAGCATTCATCAAAAGAGTAGTCTAAACATCATCCAAAGCAGAATGAACATGGCTAAGAAAAAAGAATGATGAAGGACACTAATCAAGAATCCAGAAACAAGACTGGAAAGCTTTTAAATGAATATTAGAAGGATGCCGCAACCAATTTCAAAATTTTGAAGTAAACAATCTATGTCTTTTCAAAATTAAGTGTATTGAAAACCTCCTTCTAACAGTTAAAGTTCTAAATAGTAGAAAGCCATACCTATACAGAAACAGCTTATACAAAAGGTGTAGTAGAGGAAATGAAACAATAGACCACCTAATTACATGTGAAAAAGCATATCAGGCACTGAAAAAATTGAAAAAGAAGTATAGGAATAACTGCAAGAAGATAAAAGGAAAGATAAAAACTGGAACTTAGAAGATCTGAAAAAAATCTTTCAACAAGAACATGAAAAGAAGTCAGAAAAAAGGAAAAAATGGATGAAAAGAATCCTACACAAAGAAGATGCGGAAAAAATTCAGGCATTACTAGACTCAGAAAGAATGACAACAAGATTCTAGAGCCTTTTCTGGTATATCTGGATGGAATTGGTATACAAAGAAATTTGGAAAAAACGATGCAAAGATACAGAAGCATAGGAGAAAAAAGAAAACATCTCTAGGAAAGAAAAATTTACACAGGTAGAAAAAAGGAAAAAATGATCCAAAAAGGAAGCTACAACAAAAAAAGTGAGTAGTAGAGTAGACGAGAATACAGAAAATTTTAATATTAGTCTTAAAATAGTGTTAGATAGTATAGCCTCGGAAGTAAAAGAGGGAGTAGTAGCAAGTTGGTTTTTAAGTTAGTCATGATGAGCTGTAGCATCCTTTCTATTAGCTATATGTAATTTATATACATTATAAATCATATTAGCATAGGACAAAGGTCACTATAGCAGATTGCACATAGGTATCCTCAGGATATTCAGATGAGTCAAGGCTTAAAAAATTAGATATTAGATAGTATATAGCTAATTAATGCTGTTTTCAATTAGAAAACAAATCTAAATAAAGTCATGATATAACTGCTGAATTTAAAAAAAAAATAGTTTTGCTATCAAATTTGCTTATAATTTTAAAAATTATTTATATTTTTTTATTAAATAAAATTAGATAGTAATAATTTAAAAAAATTTTAATTAGATAATAATTATTTAAAATATATTTTATTAATTTTATTATAAAAATTTATAAAATTTATTAGAAAAATTTTAAATAATTAAATTCAAAGGTTATATAACAAAGATTTTTATTATTAATTTTTTTTTAAAAATTTTAAAATTTTAAATATTTTTAAAATTAAAAAAATCTAAATATTTTTTTTTTTTTTAACTTAGATGATCTTGTTCTTTATTTATTAAGAGAAAACATATAATATTACAACAAAAATAAAAGCTAATTTATATTAGCTATATAATTACCTCTTTTTCTAATTCCAGACTCACTCAGCTATTCTAGGTGCCTAAGTATGATCAGTTGCAAAAATGATTTTCCTCTTACTAAAGCAGTTTGCCTAAGCAAATTCATGCTTTAGTAATCCTTAGAAGGCTCTTCTGCATCTATTTCAAGATACCTTAGTTATTTTTAAAACTTAACTAGCTTTCCTTTAAGTCTCTTTTGATCTATATTTTAACCTTAGCTTTAGCTAGGTTTTGAATTCTTTTTTCCTTGCCTTTATTTGAATCTTCATAGTTATTTCTGTTTAGATTCTGGTTTTCTTTATTCACTGTATTTTTTTCTCAGGTTTATACTTCTGCTTTACTTTCTTCCTTTTTTCTTTGTACTTAATATTATTCTTTTCTTTCTATTCTAGTATAACTTCACAATGAAATTTCTATAGTTTTTTGAAGAAATTAGACTAGAATAGTTTAAAAAACTAGCTTATTGCCTTGCTCATTTTGAAGGCAAACTCTAAAATCTCTTTGACTTTTGTTATAAGCTGATTACTTGTTAAATCTCAGATATGTAGCTTTCTTCTACTAAGTATCTCAGCTATATTCTGTTCTATAAATACTTCTTTTAAAGTTTGATCTGAGATATCTATACTTCATCAGTTATCAATCTTTGTACTCAGTTCTTCTATAATTAACCTTTTGGTCTTTCTCTAAATACCTTGATACATTAGACATTCTGCAATATATTCTAGAGATTCTTTACTTGCAAAGCATACTATACAAGTTTTACTCTTATATAGGCTTAGGCTTCTTTGAAAGCAAAGATTTTTAGTTAGTAGTAACTTATTAAAATATTTTATTCTAAAAATCAGGGCTTTGTTTTTTTTAATACTAGTGCACCTTTTTTCCTAAAACTTCCTTAGCAAGCTCTATATATTCTTCCAGTTTAGTTCTTTATTACTTTGTATATTCAATCTTTAGCTTATTATTAGTTTGATATTACTCAAGTCTGCCTATTTATATTTGTATAATATTATTATAATTGTATTAACAAAAAACCTAAATAGGCTATCTATTTTCTTGTTTTTTCAAGTTAGTACTACTCTTATGCTGCTTGCTGTAGTATCCTGTACTTCTAGTACTAGGTTAGATGAGAGACCTTCTTTTGCTAACTCATCAGCTTTGTTATTCTAATAATTCATACTGTAGCCTTTAACTTTAATCAGCTCTAGCTAGATGTTTTTGGTTTTGTAGCAATCTATTATTTGATTAATCAGACTGCAGTTCTTGGTTTTAAACATGCTTCTTATGTTCATTTAGTTTCAAAATCTTTGTATTCCTTTTATTACTGCATTGCTATCAGAGTATAACCTCACTTTTGCTCTAGCAGGAGCTACTAGCAAAGCTATCTATATTGTATCTAGTTCTGCTCGAGTTGAGGAAGACTAGTTAGCTATTCTACTATTAAAACTAATACTATTTATACTACTATCCTTATTAGCTATAACCCAACTAATACTCATCTTTTTTTCTTCTTCATTTTCTTTATTCTCTATTACTAATAACTCATCTGTATAAATGTCTAGCTCCTCTTTTCTTTTTAGCTTTTTTACAATACTAATTAATTTGTTTTGTATCTCTTTGTTGCTAATTACCCTTTGAATTACTGATTCCTCTATACTAGCTACTCTTATTTCTATTTTTTCTATCTGTTCTTTTTTTTTCTCGTATGAGAGCTTCTTGTCTGCTATATAGACTAACAGTAGTATTTCAATTAATAGTATATTTTCCTTACATGCAATTTTTTCCAGAACTTGGTATCATGTCTTTAGCTTTTGTCTTATTATACAGCTTGTATCATTGCATCTTCTATATATACAGTCTTCATACTTTCTAGCTAATATATTTCTTGCATCCTCATTTGCTTCAATTCATCAGTACTTAGTTACAAAATACTTGTTTTCTTTTTTTATAACCTTGCTAATTTCGAAGCTTCTTTCTTTTTCAAAAATAATCTACTCCTTTTTCTTTTTGTCTACAAATATTTTGTGTTTGTTATATCTTATTACATATTGGTTTGGTTCTGCTATATATTATTCTTCTTTTAAAGACTTTGTTATACTACAATCTAGAACTTTTTTTTCTATATACTTGAACCAGTATGGTTTTTGACCTCTTCTCTTATACTTTCTGATATGTCTCACTTGTTACCATATTAGGAGACTCTTGCCGCTACTTGTTATTAGCTGTTCAAGTATAAAGATGCTTATATTATTGCTCTCTCTATATCTGTTAGCTTCTTTTCTATCTAGCAGACTTGAGATGCTTATACCTATTATTTCTATATTCTCTTTATAGATGCTGCTTTCTTGATAACTAAAGCCTAGTTTCTTTTCTTTGTAAATTATCCTATAAGCTAAATTAAATTTGAGCTTTATATAATCTAACTTATTAGAATTGCTAAAGATGTTGTTTATATTCATGCAGCTTAGTTGTGCTTCTTTTACTCTTAATCTTATAGTGAGTTTTACTTTATTTTACTTGTTTAATCATATAGTTAGCTCTGTAATATAATATGCAAGTTGATTTTGCCAGATTGTTCATAACTCTAGAATCTTCACGTGACTACATATACTATTTGAAGCTAATTTTACTAGGCCTATCTTATTCTTAATTAATATTCAGATAGGCCTCTGTATTTACTTGCATGTAGATTTAGATAGAAATAATATCTGGAGCCTATACTCAATACTAGGCATAAGTATACTATTATTTAAATAAACTAGCTAGCTCACTGATACTTTTTTCCATATAATTGCTTTGCAATCTTTGCAATCTCTTTTGTGATAATATCTTTATTGTATTCTTTCCTGCCTTTTTCTAATATCCATACTCTGAAATGTCTTATAACTTCTTTCTTTCACTTTACTTGCACTAGCACTTTAGCCTTCTCTATTAATATTTTTGAATATATATTTTTCTCTTTATTCTTGTAATTTAGATTCAATATGAGAAGCTCAAACTTTTTGCTATTTATCTTGATATCATTTAGCTCATAAAATTCTGCAAAGATATTGCCTATTTTCTGTATTTCTTCTTTTGACTTTGTTAACTATGTTGTATCATCTACATAAGCTAATACACTCTGTTGCTAACTTGTTATTTGCATTTTGTTTGTCTTTAAATTATAAGGCTATCTGAGCTCTATTCTATAATCTAAGTCTTCTTCTTTGCTAATTAAGTATAATAGTAGGTTATAGAATATTTGTGATATGAGAGATGAAACAACTTCTCCTTAGTCTAATCTATCTCTTGATTCAAACTCCTTGATTAAACTATAATCAATAATAACTTTAATATTTTATTTATTATATAAGTTAAGAAGAAACTTAGTTGTTAGATCAGATATTCTGATTCTTTTTAGTGCTTTTTCCATCATTATTAAGCTTACTGAATTGAAAGCTTTTTTCATATCCTGAAAGAGAATCCATATCTCTTTGTTTTTTTGTCTTGCATCTTCTAGCAGATTGTTCATAATATGAATTAGGTTTGATATACTATCACCTAACAGACTTGCAAAGTTTAGACCTTCTAATATACTATATTTAATAAGTATATAATCTAACCTTTGTATGATAATTCTTACTACTGTTTTACAGAATACTTCTAGTAGTATAATAGATCTTATGTTTGCTAGTTTGTAATTCCAATCTTCATTTTTTGAAATTGGATAAAGTTAACCTACTTTTTATTTCACAGGAATATCTTCTTTTATAATATACTAATCTGCTAGGAGTCTGAATACCTTTTGTACTGTTTGCTCTGCTTTTTTGATTAAAGGGTAGCTAATTTCTGAGATGCCAAGTGCTAACTTGTTTTTTGTTTTGTTTAAAACATTAGACCAATTCTCTTCTGTTACTTTTTCTGAGAGGTTTTTGTAGATTTTGGTATTTATCTTTTTTATTGAACTATATGCTTTCACTCATTTTGCTGATAGACTGTTCTTATTAATATTTCTTTTTTGGAATTGCTTCATAAAATGAGATCTTATTTCACTTAAGACTTTTTTCTCCTCTGTTAGTAAGATCTTTTCATCTCTTGAAGTTTTCATTATTTTGTTTACTTTTATCTTTCTTAATAGTCTTTCTAGCAGACTATTAAGTATAGATTTTAGTTTAGCCTGTATTGCTTCATATCATATATTGATATACTTATTGATTTTATTTATCTTCTCTTTTTTTCTTTCTTGCTATACTTTGAGGTTTAGAATCTTCTACCATTTTTTATATTTAGTTGCTATTTTACTAAACTATTTTTCTTCAACTAGTATATTAATTTGTAGTCCGTACTTGCTATTTAGCTCTTCAATTTCTGAATTAGTCTGATATCAATTATCTTTACTTATTTGAGAGCTTTTCTTTTTTATATATTTGTGACAAATTTTTCCTAAGCATCTTAAGTCTTTTAGGGTTTTGTCACTTTATTTGTTTTTCTTGCTAGAATATTGCAAACTATAACCTTTTAACTGAGAAGTATTGCATATATACTTCTAATGATACTGTTAGATATAATATCCTACAGCTTGTCTAAATTCTTATCTTTGCAAATATCCTCAAGCATTATTGATTTATCTATGATTTCTAATTCTTTTGTTATTCTTTTCTCTAGCTTTATTTTGTAGCTTTCCTAATTTTTATTTTGTGTTTTGTCAAGTTTAAAGATTCTCTTTTCTTTTTTGAGTCACTTGTTAGTTGCTACTAATCTTACTTTCTGCATAATATCAGTACCCAACTTTGCAACTACAATTTTGTGATCACTATCTGTAATAAGCTTTGCAATGAGTATTTCACAGCTTATGCTATATTGGCTTAGTTCTTTTGATATCTAGATATAGTCGATTCTAGTACTAGATATACTATTTGACTATGTAAACTCTTTCTTGTATAGATGACTTTCTCTATACAAGTCTTTGAGATTTGAGTTTTCTAACTATCTTATTAGAGGAAGAGATTGCTTTCTACCTGAGTTTTCTTTGTTCTAGTCTAATTCTTTCAATCTTATATCATTAAAGTCTTATATGACAATAACTCATATTTTGTTTTTTTCATATTCTCAAATCTTTCATATTATGTACTACTATATCTTTCTCTTTTCTTCTTTGTCACTTGGTAGGATGTAGGTATTGATGATTACTAACTTATATTTTTTAAAAAGTAGTAATACATTGATATAGTAGTTGCTGAATCTATTAATTTACCTATTATTCTTTTCCTAATTCTTTTTAATTACTATCTCTATACCTAATCTTTTTAATTTGTTCTCATTTATACCTGTTCAAAACCCTAAGAAGTCTGTATCTTTTGGAATTAAAAATCTGCCTTGCAGCTTTAAAATGTTTATTTCACAAATCTCTAAGAAATCTAGCTTTTCTTCTTTTGTTTATTCTAGTAGCAAGCTAAGCTTGTAACTACTTCCTTTGAGACTATTGATATTATGTATATCTAGTTTTAGAATTCTAAAGTCTTTATTTTCACTTAAGTTAAATTAGTTTTCTAGCTCTTTTGCTCTTTTCTGATTTTTAAGTTTTCTTCTTGAGAAACTTAAGCTTTCTATAATTCAACTGGTATGCTATTTTAGAAGCGATTTGGGACTCTAAAGTCCTAGTAGCTGTCTTTTAAACTAGATTTGAATCTTTCCTCTTCAGTTAGAGCTAAGAGACTTTTAAGTAGATCTTTGAGGCTTCTTATCTCACTTCTTCTCTTTTTGAAGCTTAATCATCTCTTAATATAGTGACCTCTTTTCTCCTTTTCTATCTTAAAACTGTAGGCCTCTTTATAATTTCTTTCTTCTGTACTATTACTACTTTCATTACTATTTCTTCTTTCTGTTCTCAGGGTCTCATATTTTTTCTGTTTGTTTTCTTGAATCTTCTTGATAGCTAGACCTTCTTATATTATTGATTTTCATTTTTTAGTTCGAGACCTTCTTTGCACATATTTAGAGCTTTCTTCTATTAGATCTTACTCATTTTCTTTCATTTTTCCTAGACTCTTTTTACTTCTTTTCTGAGTATTTTCTCATATTTCTTCTTGTATTTCAGGAGTTTGCTTAGGTTTCCAGTAGTTTTCTTTTAAAGGTACCCACTTTAATTTATTATTATAGTAGTATATTACAAATCTTAAACTATTTAATAGGTCTTTCTTATTTAAAAACTAAATAGTTGCACTTCTCATATTATTTCTATTAGTATTTTTAAATATATACAAAGATTTAGCTTCTGTTCGTTTAACTTGTTTTCAGAGTAGTACCTTATTAATATACTTTGGTAAGTCAATTAGTCTTTTGAAATACTTGCTTCATATTCTAAGTTCTTTAAAGTTATTTGCCTCTGGAGTAATTTTTATTAAATAATCTCCTACAAAAAGAATACACTATATCTTTTCTAACTCTTCTATATTCAATACCTCTGGTTTGAATTCTACCTTAGCTCTTGTTTTCTCGTATATTTTTCTGATTATTTCTATGAATTTAACTCTTCTAAAATGTTGTACTGACTCAAAAACTTGAGATCTTTTTGTTCATATTGGGAAGTCTTATACTGGGATTTTGTTAGTAAACTTATCTGAAATATTATTTTTTATTTCCTAATTATCTTCATAGCTTTTCTTATTCTCTATACTTTTTTTCTTGTATGAGACTTAAGTTTGACTTTCTTCTTTTGCCTTCTTGTAGTTTTCTTTTTTTGTGATCCTGTATTGTTTATTGTCTTTTATAGATCTGTATTTTTCAAAAAGTTTCTTCTCTTCAAATAAAACTTTGTATTATTTGATCTCTTTCTTTTCTCTTTTGTTTTTTAAAATCTTAAGACTTTTGTGATAGTTAAAGCTAATAACTACTCAAGTATTTCCTCTTATGAAACATTCTTCTATCTTACTAATGTGATTACTTCTATATAATGTTCCTTCTACAAATTTGATATGTTCTTCTTTTGTATTGCTTGATAGTACTATTGAAGCAATTTTTGCTTTATATTCTCCTAGATTTTCACATATGTTCTCATTAGGAGCTCATACACTATCTTCTAAAGCACTTCCTTTTGGCTCTTTGTAGTTTGCTACTACATGATTTATTTGTTTTTTCCAATACTCTTTTGTATTATTTATTTCTATTTGTAATGTACCTAAGGAAACATTGTCTATATCCTTCAAGATGATATCTTTTGTTTAAAGAGCTAGATCTTCAATTTCTATATTGAAAGCTAATTCTATTTCTCGTATATTTTAAAATAATTCTTTTGCTGATTTACTAGAGGTTACCTTGAGTTATGAGTTTCTAAATTCTACTCTCTTCTTATCTCCTAATAAGATTTTAGTAGCGGTTTTATTTCTGTTTACTTGTTTTCTGTTTAAATATTCTAGCTCTTGTTCTAAAATTGATCTCAAGTTAACAACTACTTTTTTTTCTCTTTTTGCTTCTTGTAATATTTAGATAATTTCTTCTGTTTTTGTTTTCTCTTTCTGCAATCTTTCAGAGCTCTCTCTTTTTGTTTTCTCTTTTTTGGTCTCTTTTCTTATCAAATTAAGTATATTTACATTGCTCTTAGCTACTTCTACTTCAGTTTGTAGTATTTCTATAGACTGCATATTATCCTTTACTATTAGGTTTTTGTTTTCTTTATAATCTAATATACTTTTTTTAGCTTTTTTTACAGTTATGAGTTTCTGTTTAAACTCTTTAAGTATTGTATCAAGTATCTTCTTGCTTTCTTTAATGATTATCTTCTTTATTATTCTACACCAGTTTCTAGTTACTAAGATAATTTTGGTATTTATTCTTGTGATTTTTGAAATATATACATCTATTTGCTCTCAACTTCCTTTTAGGCTCTCTATTACACAAATAAGCTTCTGTAGTTCTTCTTCTTTGAGTATCAATTTGAGACTTGTTATCTTCTTTCTTCTTACTAGAACTCTTTTTTCTAACTGCTTTACTTGGCTATATTTTTTGTCTGTTGACATTGTAGTTTAGCTTATCCTGCTCTTATTAAAATAACTTTGGCTTTTTTGCAAAATTCCCTGTAATTTTTTCTAATTGCCTATATTCTGTCTAGTTTAGATGCTATATACTTCTCTTCTATTGGTTTCTACATAACACATCAGATTAGTAATCTACTCACATGAAGTTTTTTATCTTGTTTTGTGATTTTTGTATTATATTAGAGGATCTGCATAATAGAGTAAATTCAAATCCCTACTTTTTCTAAAAATTTCTTTGACTTTTCTATTGAAATAAATTTTCTTCTAGTTGTTTTTAATATTCTCTAAGTTTTCTTTTCAAATATATATAGTTTTAGATGCTCTATCTTTTTGCTTATTGCTATTTGTATTGTTTCTTAGTACTGTTTTTTAGAAATAAGTGTTTTTGCTTTAGCATAAAAAATGGTCGAAATGATCTACAAAGAGAGTTATATTTATTTGCTAATATAAGTATTAATTTTTATAAGTAAATTATTAAATTAGTAATAATAAAAAATATTAAATTTTAGGTCTGGTGATCTTAGTGTAGTGGTTAGGTTGCCAGACTACCATGCAAGAGGTCTAGGGTTCAAATCCTACTGTCGACAAATTTGAATAATTACTCGGACCTTTGTACCTAACTTACAGTAAACCCTATCTGTTTCTGGAATTGTAACCCTGTAAATCACATTGCACCAATATCATCTGAATATTGGAAGTGTAACAGGGCATTTGACGAGATATAATATTATATGAATAAATCTTGATAGGATCTATGGGCAGAGGATCTGCATAATAGAAATCCAGAGTTGGTGAAGTAGTATAGCTTTCGACAGTCACATCGGCTAATGCTTGATCTAGAAAAGAAACTATTATCAAAAGATGCAGATTG
>CAJVPM010001604.1:0-11645 GCA_910592325.1 Scutellospora calospora | reverse complement strand
TGTAATTACAAACTGTAGGGGAACCCCATGTAGGACCTCATATATCAAACTAATAAAATTCGCTCGGCAATGTAAGCCACCTTAATAACAAAAAAAAAAAAAAAAAATAATATATATTAGTATATTATCTTGTTATCACAACTCTTTCTAATGATCCTTCATACCAAAAATTCCTAACTTATATTTTTATAAAAATATATAATAAACTCTGTAGAAACATAAGAGCAACAACATAAGGAAACATAAGATAGCACTTGTTATTTAGAGATAGTTCTCATACGCTATCTGCTAACAAGTTTAGAGTTTATCACTCACTACAATATCATAGTAGTATTTGTTATTTAGAAGTAGTTCTCATATACTACTTGCTAACAAGCTTAGAGTTTATCACTTATCCACAGAAGATAAGTACTAGTTACACTCTAGGTGAATACAAATAGATAGTAGATTTTAGAAAATATATACTCTCTTTAAATCTTTTTGGTACTACTACCATTTTCTCTAGATCTTTGGATTTCTCTATATTGAAAAATAAAAAAGTGAGAGATTTGGTGAACCTCTGACAAAGAATCTGCAAGTTTGTACTATATTCTAATTTGACAAGTCATCTGTTGATATACAACTTAGACAAGACAACAAACATATACATCACTATCAAGTGAATGATCCAATTAGAATTTAACTTCTAGAGAAGTTTATTACTAGAGATATGTATTCTTGTTTTTGCATAGCATAATATTTTTATATTTTAGCATACTCTTTTTTTCTTTATATTAATTAGAGTATTTGTTTCTTTTTCTTTTTTTTTACTTTTTTACTTATAAGGGTTTTTTAATCTAGTAGTAGATTTTTCCCTTATAAGCTTAGTTCATATAATTAGCTATGTTTTATTATATGTAATAATTTTTATTTTTACTTAAACTAGGTATTAATAGTTTGTAATTTAGTTTCGATTAGATTAGAAGCAACTTAGGATCTTGAAAAGGCATAAAAAAACCTATTGTTGATCTGAAAAAACTACTCTACTTAAGTAAGATATCTTTTAGAAAGATAAATACATTTTGTAGTAGATTGTATCTGAGTAGTACAAAGCAAGCTAAGTGAATCTGAAGTTACAAGAGTAGAATATATTAGTAGTTTAGAACATTAGTTTTTTCTTATTTTTGTATTATAATTTCTTTATAAATCTTCTACTAATAAACCAAGTGTAAGGTCACCTAAGTTAAAAAAAAAATATATATTAGTATATTAAAATAAGGTCATTTTATTTTACTGACAATAATTTCACTGAAAATATAAAACTGACTAAACTCTAATCCTAAATCAGACCAAAATGTCAGTGAAATTATATAGTCAGTAAAATGAGTATTAGTGAAATAATTGCTTCCTTATTAAAATAGTATAATATATATAGTATAGTATATACTATAATATATAATATATATTATATAATATACTTTAAATTATATAGTACTAGCTACATATAGTCGTGACTATATATAAATTTTTTCTAAAAACTATTATAATTATTTTTTATACTTTTGTTTTATAAATAAAATAAGAATAACAAACTATTGAATAAATATATAAAAGCTAATTTTAGTTTTTCTTTAATAAAATAATAAGCAAATTCTTTAAGTTAAAAAAAAATATATATATATAAACAAAATTAATAAATAAATAATTATTAATTAATATTATAATAAGTTTCATAAAAAAGCCAAAGTTGAATTAACAAAGGCTCTAGTCAATCAAGAAGGAAAACTTGAGAAACAAAACAGAGCAGAAACAAGTATAGACCAAAACAAGAATGAATGCAGAGGAAATACAAGAAGAAGAAAGGTTGAAAGGATAGAAGATAGTAGTAGTAATAGGAGCAAAATGCAAGAGTCAATAAAAATAGGCATGTATAATATTAATAGAATTAAAGAAGATAATACAAAAGTAGAAATGCTAGCAGAATACGGTAAATTAAAAGGATATAATATTATTGGAATAGTAGAAACTAATATAGAGGAACAAGAAGACAAGTGGATAAATACAGAAGAATACAGATTCTCAAGCTTTTGGACAGAAGCAGAAAAAGGAAAACAAAAAGGGTCAGGAATTGGGCTACTAGTCAATCAGAATTGGTTAAGAAATACAGGAGTCTGTAAAAAGTTTAACTCATATCTGCTTAAAGCTGAATTTTTCTTTAGAAGAGTAGTCTTTCAAGTTTGGATGGTATATCTACCTTCTAAGAATGAAGAAGTAACAAGAAAAATATACAAGATACTAATAGAAAAGATTATTAATAATAGAAAAAATATAGTATATATGATTTTAGGAGACTTCAACATAGTGCTAAATGAAAGACTAGATATGAGTAGTAAAGGAAGAAGAAGTACAGATACTGGTATAAGAATTACAAAGTGATTAAAGAATACAGACTATATAGAAACCTTTAAATTTGCTAACTCAGAACTAATTAAGTATTTATAGTCAAATAGAAATGTATCAACTAGAATAGATTATATTTGAACAATGCAAGATATGAGAAGCCTTATTTTAGATAATAATATAGAATCAATAGAGACAGTAACAGATAGCAATTACAAAATAGTCTAGGTACAACTAGATAGTGTCAGTATTTTAGAGAAAAACAAGCAGAAAAGTAAGAAGGAACAGAAAAAAACAAGAAGATTATATCAATATTATAAAGCAACAGAAAAATATTGGAATAACTATTGTTAAGAAGTAGAAAAGATTATTAGAAACACAGAAAAAAGAAAGGAAAAAAGAAAAAACCAAATAGAAACAAAGTCTGTAACAGATATTGATAAAGAGTGGGAACTAATAGCTAAAGCAATACAAGTAGCAGCAAGCAAGTATATTCCTTCAACAAAAACACAAGATTCTAAAAGTCAAATAAGAAAAGAAGCAACAAAATCATTAATATATAGTAAGCCAAGGTTCTAGAAAGAATATTTAGAAAAAGGTCTAAAGACATAGGACAAAATATAGACAGACTAAAGAGAGCAATTTTTAATGCACGAATAGAGCATCTCAACACAAAATATAAGACCAACATACTACTCTTATCAGAAATTTGAAGCAAAGAATTCTGTATTGAAATTAAAGAGTAGTAAAATATATTAAAGGAAAAAGCATGAAAAGAATTGCAAGTTGCAAAAGAGAAAGAAATAAAGAATAAAATCAAGGAAAGATTTGCACTAATGCCTAGAAGTCAAAAGCAAATGTTAAACAAGTTGCTTGAACAGCCTCATAATAAGATCATAGTTAACAGGATTTTAGTACAGAGCAAGAATAAATTTGAAAGTAAAAAGTTAATTACAGAAAGTAAAGACATTAAAAGAGAAGTAGAAAGGTATTTCAAAGAACAATTCAGAAAGCAAAACTATTAATTTGAGTAATTAGATTACGAATGAGCAAATATCTATAAAGAACAAGAAAGAATTAATGAAGCTTAGTACGTAGAAATTATAAACAAAATAACAGAAGAAGAATAATTAGAAGCTACAAGTATGCTAAAAGAAGATACAGTACCTGGTATCTTAGAAATCAGCTATAGACTCATTAAAAAAGTAAGCCCCAAGTCAAAAGAACATTTAGTAAACTTTACAAACAAAATAGTTTATGAAGATAAATTTTCTAAGAAATGAAAGTTAGACAAATATATTTAATTTCTAAAAGTACAGACTGGAAATTTAATTTAGCAAGTACTAGACCAATAATGCTATTTGAGATATTTAAAAAACTTGTAGTCAGAATTATGCAAAAAAAGATTAAGCAAAGTGTTCATTGAAAAACAGATCTTAAAGAGAGCAAATTTTACAGGACTGCCTAATGAAAGTACTATAACACCAATATATATTTTAAATAATATCATTGAAGATACAATTTAAAAGACAAAGAGCTATAGATCACTTTCAGAATATGTAAAAAGCTTTTGATTTAGTTAGCATTTATACTTTAGAGCTCTCCATGAGAAGAATCAAGCTTCCAAAAAATCTAATCACCTTTATTAAGCAATTATATTAAAACTGTAAAATAAGGGTGATAATAAATGAAGGCCTAACTAACTTTTTTATAGCTGGTAATAGAATAGACCAAGGTGAAGTCATCTCTCTACTAATATAAAAAATATTTTATAACCTACTACTAGTAAGAATATAGCAACTAGAAATAGTGTATCAAATAGAGTTACAGTGGCTAATAGATATTAAATAGCAAACATACAAGACAAAAAAAGCTATGATTTTAGCATTAGCATATGTAGATAATACTACAAAGGTGCAAAATCTAAGCTCATATTGCAAAAAATTATACAAATATCCAACAGCTTTTTAATACTGAACAATATCGAGATAAACAGAGCAAAATCTGAAGCAATTGCTTAGAGACCTTGTAAAAAAGAAAAAGAAGAATACATCCAAATTGGAACACTACTAAGCATAGTCAAAGTTAAAGAACTAGAAGAAAGTACAAGGTTCCTAGGAGTCTAGATAAGCTTAAGAAAACAAGAAAGAACAAGTATTCTTTAGTACAAAAAAGAAGTAGGAATGCTAACATATATACTAAGATACAAAAAACTCTCAGCAGGTTAGATAATATACATAAACAATATAGTATTGCTCCCAAAGCTCAAGTATTTGCTAGCAAGTATTTGTCTAAAGAAAAAATCATATAATGCTATATACCAGCCTATGCTTAGACCAATAAAATAGAAACTAGAACTTCTATCTATATACGCAAATGCAATTCTCTAGTACAAAGAAATATTTAGAGTAGTAAGCTTATAACAAAAACATATAGAGTACCATATATCTGAACTTTTTGTTAGGATAAATACAAATAGTATTGTAGGCATAACCACTTTAATGAGACTGAAATAGTCATAACTAGATACAAATATGCTAAAATGTATTCTTATTGCAGAAAATATGAACTAGAAAAAAACTAAGTATAGAAACCTAGAAGCCACAATAATGCAACATGCAAAAAAGTTTGGTATAAGTATTGCAAAAAATAAGTTTACAGAAAGCTAGAGTTTCATAAACTTATAGAAGGGAAAAGTTGTCTTATTAGTAGTATCCTTAATAAATACAACATAAAGGAAATGCAAGAAAGTATAAGTAGACTCAACTTATGGCATATAAATTAGCTGTTAGATAATGAACAAGAAAGAATAATTACTTAAAGACAATTCAAAGTAAAAAAAAAAAGAGACATGTTGGAAGAAAAGCAAAGTAGTTCTAAGCTTTAGAAAATAAAATTATAGCAAATAAGAGTTCAAGAGAAGTAAACGAAGAGTACCAGAAAAGAAAAAGATTTCAAGTATAAGAAATTGAAAAAAGAATCTCATAAGATAAGAAGAAAAAAGAAAAAATACTTAATAAAAGGCAAAGAGAACAAGAAGAGTGAAATAGACTGTATTATCAGAAAAGAAAAGAAGATAGTAGAAGTAAAGATCTGGGAAGAAGATCAGGAAAACTCAGGTAAAAATTATACTCAACAAGAAGCATATGATGAAGGAACCAAACTCAAGAAAAATAGATAAATACAAAGAGTTATATTACAAGAAGTTCACAATATCTCAGGTCTCATACAGAAGAAAGATAATATACCAGAAGTAGTATTCAGTAAAAAGTACCTAAAAAAAACAGGAAAAGATAATTAAAAAAGCAAAATAGGAGACTTTAAAAAGTTCAAAAACCTAGAATATATTGAAGTAGAAGGTAGCTGGGAAGCAGAGTTAATCAACCAAGTTATTCAAAATAAAAGAATCAGAGAAGAATTAAAGAATAAACTAGAGGCAAATAGAGAAAAGAAGAAAATAGTATTTTATACAGATGGCTTATTCAGTAGAGAAGATATTAGAAGAAAAATAAGAATGGGATTTAGTATAATTCAAATAGATAGTACAAATAATATAGTTTTTAGTTACAAAGGAAAGATAGAAAATTGGTTCTCATCTATTTGTGCAGAGCTAATAGCTTGTCTAGTAGCAGTTTTGTTAGTTTCTAGTAGATGCAAAGTAGAAATAAGAACAGATAGTATATGTGCAATATTTGCAGTTGAAAACTGTCTAAAAAATAAAAAGACACATAAGTAGTTGAAGTCTAAGAACAATAATATTTTGTGTGTAATTAAGAAAGTCTATAAAAGCAAATCAGTCCAGTTAATATTTACAAAAGTCAAAAGCTATTCTGAAGATATCTATAATGATATAGCAGACATACTGGCAAAAGAAAGAATATATGAAGCATGGGTTTGGGTCAAAATCCCAAAGATCAAAATCCCAAAGGTACTAAATTTCAATACATTAAATCCTAAAAGAACAAAATCCCAAAAGTATAATATCCTAAAAAATTAAATCCTAAAAAAAAAAAATTTTAAAAAATTATAATATTATAATTTTTTGAAAATTTTTTTTTTCAGGATTTAATTTTTTAGGATATTATACTTTTGGGATTTTGTTCTTTTAGGATTTAGTGTATTGAAATTTAGTACCTTTGGGATTTTGATCTTTGGGATTTTGACCCAAACCCATGAAGCATATAGTATAAAGCTTAATAATATCAGCAACAATAATATAAAGTATATTCCAGAATGGAAAAAGATAAGTTTGAAGACTTCATTAAGAGCCTTCATTAAAAAAGTAGTTCAAATGATATACAAAGCAAAGTGGACATAGTTAAGAAAAAAAAATGACAAAAAACACCAAACAAGAATTCAGAGACAGAATTGAAAAGCTTTTAAGAGTATACTCAGAAGCTTCCATAATCAATACCAAAACCCTGAAGTAAACTACTTGTGACTTTTTAAAACCAAATGCATTAAAAATCTTCTTCTAACTGTTGAAACCTTAAATCATAGAAGACTTTACGTATACAAAAACAACTTATGCAAAAGATGCTTTAAAGAAAAAGAGACAATTAGGTATTTGATTATATGTGAAAAAACAAATCAAGTGCTAGAAAGAATTAAAGAAGAAGCATAGAAATAGCTTTACAAAAATAAAAAAAAAAGGAAGATTAAGATTTATCAAGTATATATCAAGCTATCCAATGTGAATAGGAAAAGAAACAACAAAAAAGAAAAGAATGGATAAGAGGTATTCTTAGTGAAGAAGATGTGGAAAAAATCAAAAACATTATTGGCTCTGAAGGTATGATGATAAAATTTTGGAGCCTATTTTGAAATATTTAGATAGAACTATTCTACAAGGAAGTCTGGAAAAACTGATACAAAGAGATGAAAGTATAGGAGAAAAAAGAAAAGATTTCTAAAAAAGAAAAATACACTAAGAAGGAAAAAAAGAAAAATGCCTCAAAGAAAAGCTCTACAAAAGGAAAAACAAACTGCAGAATAGATGAGAATACAGAAAACTGTAATATTAGCTTTAAAATAGTGTTAGATAGTATAGCTAAAGAAGTAAAAGAGAGAATTTCAGATAATTGGGTTTAAGTTAGTCATGATGAGCTGTAGCATCCTTCTTATACTAAGTTGTAGTTTATAAATAATAAATTATTTAAGTATAGGACAAAGGTTACTATGGCAGATCACATATAGGTATCTATAGGATAACTGAGTAAGTTAGGACTTAAAAAATTAAGCATTAAATAGTATAAAACTAAATAATGTAGCTTCTTGTATGAAGAACAAACCTAAATAAAGTTATGGCATGACTACTGAATTTAAAAAAAAATAGCACAAAAGCTATTTAGACTATTAGCAAATTAGTATATTATAAAAGAAGATATTCTTGTTAAATGGAAAGTAGAGCAATTATATCTAATTCCAAAGAATGAAGATTAGAACTACAATTTTGTAAATATAAGACCTGTTAAATTACTTGAAATATTCTAAAAAACAATAGTGAGAATAATTATACAAAGATTAGATTATAAACTTGTTAAATACAAAGTACAAAAGGTACAAACTTTGCAGGTTTATCAGATGATAGTATATCAAACCTTATATATATCATGAACAATTTGCTAGAAGATACAAGGCAAAAAGATAAGGAGGTATAGATCTTATTTCAGGATATAAAAAAAGCATTCAATTCAGTAAGCTTAATTATGATAGAAAAAGCACTAAAAAGAATCAAAATCTCTAACTCAACAACAAAATTTCTTTTAAATCTATATAATAAGAAAAGGATTAAAGTTATCAAAGAATTTGATCTAACAAAAGAATTTGAAACAGGAGATAGATTAGATCAAGAAGAAGTTATTTCATCTCTTATGTGGTGAATATTCTATAACTTACTATTATGTTTAATTAGTAAAGAAGAGAATAAAAGTTATAGAATGGAGCTTAGTTAGCCTTGTAACTTAAAAACAAACAAAGTATAAATATCAAGCTAACAACAAGGACTATTAGTATATGCGAATAATACAACTTAGCTTTCAAGTTCAAAAGAAAAAATGCAAAAATAGTTGATATCTTTGCAGAATTCTATAAGTTTAATAATATTGAGATAAATAGCAAAAAATTAGAACTCAATGACCTGTTATATAGCACTTAATCTGTAAATCTTTTGTACTAAATTTTCCTAAAAAATTTTTTAAAAAACCAAAATTTCTTAAAATTTTATTAAGTAAATCAAGCAAGTGCTCTTAAGTAAACTTGCTTTACACATAATTTTATACCTTAGCAGCCTAGTTTTATAACTCTTACTCTTTTTTAAGCAGAGTTATACTCAAAAAACTAAAGGCAGTGGAATTCTAAAATAACTTTAAAACTAGTTTCTAAACCTTTTTTGTGCTCTTAAGTAAAGTTGTTAGCTAGTATCTTCTAGTTATAAAAAGCTCTAAACTATCTTTCTAGCACAAAAATTAAGCTCTCTAGAGTCTCAAACAGCCTTTAAAAACACCTATAAGTTTTACTTTTGCCTCAAAAAATTTTTTAATATCTGTTATACAATTCCTTACTAAATTAGTATAAAATTACAACTGTTACATAAATTTAAAATTGCCAAATTTGTTCTTATTAATTTGATACAAAATTTATCTTGCATAAAAGATTTGTAATTTGATTACAAATCTTGTTAACTAATTTTAGTTTCTAAAAATATATCTTTCTATTTTTATTTTAATTCTAATTATAATCTTATCTATTTTAAACCTTACTATTTATAGTAAAGTTACATATATCATATTTTGTACTATATTAGCATACTAGCTATACTAGCTACACTTGTTATACAAATCACAAGTGTAGTACTGCTTAAGTAACATTACATGAAACAAATTTTAGCATACCATGAAGCTTACTTTAATCTCTTTAATTCTAAGATACTCTAATTATGCTATCTCTTATTACTGAAGAGTCTAACTCCTACAATATCGATTACTACTATAGCAAATATAGAGATTATTATGATATTAGTATGTCTGAAAATAAACTAAAAACCTTATAAGTTCTACCTGCAAATATCACTCCAGTAGCATGTGATGCAGGTCCAACTAAAAAGCATCACTACTTTAAGGTTCCTACTCAACTACAACTAGCTACTTGCTTATGTGGTAAATACCATACCAATTTTATTTCTCAATTTTACAAAATCTTGACTCAAACTGTTCTCAGAACTACTTCTAAGAAAACATCACTAATTATTTCTGCTAAACATTTTAACAAAATTACTGATAAATTACAAACCTCTCCCCTCATCAAACAATAGCAACAACAATCTACAGCTAATCCTAAAATTCTTTTTTTAAACTTTAATACTAATTCAACTCCTTCTCAAATTATACCTCATTCTCAACACTATCATACATGTCTCTGCTGCAAACAAAAAACTATTATATGTATTTTTTTTATCGATACCAAACATGTATCTGATTATACATAATGTATAATCTTCAAAAACTTCCTATTACATCATGACTATATCTCTAAACTTTGAGATATTAAACTTACTTCTAAACCTCAAACCACTCTACTAACTCTCCAACAAAAGTTAGTACTTGTAGCTATAAAAATAGCTAAAATGATCCCAAAGGAAAAAATTACACTCTTGAAAACTATTTTTCCTAAACCTTCTACCTTAAACTCTAATATATCTAAGGATAATATATCTGAAACTACAATTGAAGATGAAAATATTAACAAAAATACTAACAAAATAGAAAAAGAAAAAACTACATCAAACAAATCTACTAAACTACTTCCAACTTTTGATTAAATTGAAAATTATCTAATTATCAAAAATATAGAAGCAAACACCAAACTTCAAACTACTCTCTCGCATAATTTATTTAACTTTTTTAAAAATTATCTATGACTTCTATTCTAGAAAAGAAACTAAGCCTGCAACTTCAACTCAAAAAGTATCTAAAGCAACTTTCAAATAATTTATTCATATTATAGCTAGAACTCAACTAAAATTTCTAACTGACTTTATTTTTAAAAGTAATCCTAATATTGATACTAATATAACTATTTCATTTAATATACTCAAAAATACCCTTAAAAAACTTATTTACAAATTTACAACTATTCTATTTACTAAACTTAATTATGGTTCTATTTTTGCTTCTCCTCTTACAATTTCTTCTTACAAAACAAAAAACCATATACAATTTTGCATTAACTTAGCTCATATTCATCTTTACTTATCTAATAATTATCATACAATTGATTATAAAAAATTTGCAGATGATTTCAATTTTCCCTAAATATTTTACTATTAACTCTTCTACAGTAACTACTGATAAGAAGAAAAATATTTAACAATCAAATCTGACAAAAAGTTTAATATTTAACTTTTTTTTAACATACCAAAATCTACTTTTTTAGAAATCTATAACATTTTATCTCTCAAAAACTCACTCGAACACTTCAATGAATGGTTTAATAATTTCTTTCCTATATACAACTGCCAATTCGCTGAGTCTCCAAACTAGCAAAAAGTTTATAATGCTTTAAAGGATAGGACTAGATAACAATTCATTATCCAACTAAAAAAATTTTTTCCAACTGAAACTGATATCAAAAAACCTAATAACTATTCTGAAAGAAGAATTAAATGCATCCGTCTTGCAAATTTTTATATTCTCAATTGTGATTCTAAAGAATGCTCTCATATAAAAGAAAATATACATAACTTCTCTGACTTGTTTAAATTAATTCTTAAACAATTCTATATCACATATCTAAAAAAAGAAAATGAAATCTAGAAGCTATCCATACTCGACTTTTCAATTTTTGAAATTGAAAGAAAGTATAAAGCTGACTTCTCAAAGCTAATTCCTCTGAAACTAATTGATAAATTAGCTGATCAAGCTGAAGATTTTGTTTGTAAATAAAACAAAACTACTAAATTCCAAAAATGGTGAAGTTATTATTTCTACTAATATCTGAATTTCTACTATCATACAGCAGCTGAAAACCACAATATTTATAAGTTTACTAAAGAGAAAGCAATTGAATATATTATTGCAAAAATGATTAATACTCACTTTTTAGCATGAATAATTACCTACTTTGATATGATTAAGGAGAAACAGTCTACCTTACAACAAATTATTAAATATTACAAAGAGAAAGCTCTTTCTGAAGCTGAAAACTTTCTCTTTAACAAATTCAATATTACTTTCACTGAACCTTCTTTGTTAGAAGATTCTCTCTTC
>CAJVPM010001603.1:0-11645 GCA_910592325.1 Scutellospora calospora | reverse complement strand
ATTTTAATAATATAGTAAATATATAATAGCTATATATTAATTATATTTAGCAAAAAATATAGGTTTCAGTAAAGTAGCAGTAGTTGAGTTATGTATTTGGCCTAGATTACGAAATAAGTCTTGGGTTCTTCTACTGTAGATTAAAGCATTGTAGATTTATTAGTACCAGTTTCAAAATCTTCCAAAAGGTTGGTATCAGCTTGTTCTTCTTGTTGGATAGCAGTCAATACAAGTGGTATTAGGTGTGAGTACTTAAATAACTGAGACAGCTCTGTAGTCTTTAGTTTAATGTTTTTCGTGATGAGTTTGAATAGCTTCTTGGTGAAACTGTTGTATAGTATAATTCATATAACTTGATATGAGTCCTTCACTTATCCCAAGAGATTTCTTTAATCAAGAGTTTATTTCTTCTTTTTCTTCTGGGAATGTTTCATCTAGGTATTTTATCATCCAGGAATTCTTCGTCTAGGAATAGAATTACTTACATCTATACTTTGGCTTGTGAGTAATTCACTTTAGGATTCTTACTCTGTACTTCCAATAAGTAAAGTATTCTGTCTTCTTTACGTGAGAGAATGTTTCTTCTCGATAGTTTTCTTTTGCAATGCTTCTTTAGTTTTCTGTTAATATTTTTAGCTTTCTACTAGAAGGTACCAAATATTATAGATAGTGTAGCCTTCTTAGTACATTATAAGTAACAGCAATATAGCTATCTAATTACTTTAAAAAGCAGTGTCCAAGAGGGAGTTTCTTTAACTAATTGTAAAGACAAATTCTACTCTACAAAAGGCAGTTCATTTAAGTTTATTTAATAACAATATATTTATTGATTATAAATATTTAGAGTCAAGTACAAGAGGGGAGAGGAAGTTGAGGTCTAAACAACTAAAGGGCAAGAGGGGGAATTCTACTTGTATTTATAACTTTTAGCAAGCATCGTGTAAGCATCAGCAAAATGTCATGTAAGTAACTTGTGCAAGCATCACTTAAGCATTCGTGCAAGTAACAATTAAGTGTCACTATTAATAGTTTGGCACAGTAAGAGGCACAGTACTCAGCATAGTTTGGCACAGTTTAGTACAGTCTTTCAGCACAGTCTGACACAGTATTAGCACAGTATTTGGGAGAGTTTTGGTGCAGTATTCAGCAAAGTATTCAGCACAGTTTGGCACAGTATTCAGCACAGTTCAGCACAGTTTTAGCACAGTATTTTCTTGCTATAGCCCTTGCTTTCTCTAGATATTACATAATAACTTTAGATGTATCTTATATTATCGTGTAGCTGATATTCTTGGCTACAAAGTTACTTAAGGTTATTTTTCGCTATGATTACTTCTTGAGATACTTCACTTAGAGTAAATGTTTATAATAATTTTCTCTACTCTAAAATATCTATACTAAAATAATACAATATAAGAAATAACTAAATACTAATAAATATAACTAATAATATAACTAAAATATAATAATAAAATAATAATAAAATAATTAAAATCTATTTTATAACAATATGTAAGAAGTGAGATAAACAACTTAATCAAACAACAATATAAGCACTAAGATAACAAGTAGCAACATATAAGGTTAAATATCAGCAAGTAGTCAAGCAACAACCTGAAAAGTAAATCTTTCATATCTGACCTATCTAACCTAATCCTGCTATTTTTTTTTGCAAATTCTTCATATTCACAGCTAGCCTGCAGTATACAAATAGAAAACTACTAGCTAATTTGATACGTTACTAATCTGTTTACAAAATTTTGATTATAAGTCAGCCTGCTTTGTGCAAGTAGGAAACTATCAGCTGATACTATAAGTCACTAGTTTAATTATACATAAATTGCACTGATGTATACTATATATCTCTTTGTAAAGCAATGTAATAAAGTTTAATATCTAGCCTTATATGAACTGAAGTGCATTCAAGTTCTAACAATCATATATGAGTGAGACTTTTCAATCATACTATTTCTATTATGAAAACTATAATATAATTAGGTTAGGTTCCTTTCCATAAATTAATAATATGCCAGTCCTTTAAGTATAACAATTATAATCTGATTTGGTTATCCAGTAAAGCTATATATTATAATAAATACAAATTAGGGTTACCTGGGAATATTAGCAATATCAGCAATCTTGGCAACTTCAGTCATAAGAGCGATAAAAACTAGGAGGGATATATAAGGGATATAAGCATTAAGGAGAATAGAAATAATATAGGTATTATAACTCATATAGACTATATAGAGAATAATAGTAATATAGTCTCTGAATGTAAATAAAGAATTGTATTATAAATAAAGGCCGTATTGACCCTTTAAGACAAGAAGGAATATCTCCTTTACTTTATAAAAATAAGTTTCTAATATCTAAACTAATAAATTCACTAAAACCCTAATCACAGAACCTGTTGTATTAAATAAACCCTTCTAATATATATTGAAACCCTGTTCAGCTGTTATATTATAATATACCAGGATCAGCTATGGTTTATTTGTTTCTAACTATCCAAAGTAGTGTAATAGTTGTAGTTGTTTTATTGATCTAATTACCTAAAGTAGTGTAGTAATTGAGGATAAAATTAGAAAAAAATAAATACAGAAGAAACTTAAGATATAACAAAGGAAGTACTTACTTGCAGACAACCAAACCACTCACCAAATCTAACATGCCTCTAACAACTAAGCTACTCATAAGTCTAGTAGATTAGTGTTGTTGAGTATTGAGAGAGAAGGATGACTAATTACATTTGGTGATGACTATGAGATAGAACAGTAAACCTGAAACATAACTATATTAAAAGAGAAAATAATAAGTGAGATATAAGGAATACATTAAATAATAGTGACAGTTGGCAAAAACAAGTGAGATATAGAACTTTACTCAAGGCTAAGCCCAGACACAAAGAGGACATATCGAATAAACTCACACTAAAAATAATCTATAAAGATTCAAGACTATTCAAAAAGTATATTACTCTACAAAAAGAAACAAATTTAATAAAGAAGGAATGCCTAATAAATAGATTAATAGATGAACTCGTAGGAACAGAAAATCACTGAGAAATAATCCTGTAAAAAAGAGACTACCTGATAACCAAATTAAGTACAAAAATAAACAATTAAACATTGTGTACTTACCTTTATATATAAATATTTACTTTAGTCCAATCTCTTGAAATAAAGAGCCTGAAAGAAATAGGTATAAGAAAGTAACAGTGTTCGAAATTCTTGATACCTACTATAATATTCAAGAAATATCAGGTGATAACAATGAAAGAAAAAATCTAAAACAAAAACAAGATGTTGAATTAGATGCTAAAATAGCATTAGAAAAGTTGATCAATAGTTACCTAAAAACTCTAAAGACCTGGATGCATGAACCAAATAAATCTGAAGAACCAAAACCTGCTAAATCAAATGAATTCAAAGCATCTATTTATTATCCAAAAGCTGCAGAGACAAGTCATCTGAATCAGATATACATGGTTGGATCTCATTATAAAAAAGAAATCAAAGTTAAAAAGAATGAAAATAAAGGAATTAAAGATGAAAATGAAGTGTTTAGAAGGCCTTCCAAGACTGCTGAAGAAAAATTAGAATCTAATAATAATAATAATAAAATGATCTTCAAAGGTGATAATAAGAATATAAGAAGATTAAAAAAACAAGATCTAGACTATGTCTGTAATAATTGGATAAACAAAGTAAGAGACTTTATAAGGATGAACTAGAAAGAACTGAAAATAGAAAGGTCACACCTATCTGAACTCAAAAAACTTTCTATACCAAAACTGAAGACCAAAACAGAAGAACTATCTATGATGAAGCAAAAGAGAGAAGAAATATTAAAAACTGAAGCTAAACTTGAAAGACCTACAAAAGAAACAAATATGAGAAGAGTAAAAATAATAATTAGAGTTGAAAAAGAAATTGGAGTTGCTGTTAATAAATGCAAAATGCTAAGATATACAAATATAATAGTCTAAAGAATCGATGCTGAGAGGGCGAATAAAAAGAAGGTGTTTAAACAGCATTTGAACTTTGCTAAAAATGGTGATAAAAATAAGACAAATGAATTAGACCAAAAAGAAATTCTTGAAGAAACATCAATGCCTATCAAACCAGAACCACTACCAAGAAAAGAAAAAGATGACGAAAAAGAATCTAAAGATAAAAATCAGAATAAAGAAATTAGTAAAGACAAACAAGAATGAAAAGACAAAGAAAGTAAAGAACACTTATCCTACGAAACTAATCCAGAATAGAACCCTACTATGAAAAATTAATTAAAGTTAGAATATCTAAAGTCTTTATAGATCTTATATAATAAAGTTCAAGAGAAGAAAGTCATCAAGTTTGTTTATAAGGCTTTGTCTATTGCTATGTTATGGTTTAACTCCTGTGCTTACTTAGTAATTTATGCATAGTATGCATAAACTAAGCAGAGGAGAATGTGAAAACCATAATGTGACCAGGTCAGGTTTCTCTCTGTAAATTAATCATACCCCAGTCCTTTAAGTACAACAATTATAATCTGGTTTGGTTACTCAGTAAAGCCACATACTACAGTAAATACAAATTAAGGTTACCTGGAAACATCAGCAACATCAGCAACATTGGCAACTTTGGTCATGGGAGTGATAAATACCAGAAGGGATATGTAGGGGATATAAGCATTAAGGAGAATAGAAATTATATAGGCATTATAACTCATATAGACCACATAGAGAATAATGGCAATGTAGTCTCCGAATGTAAATAAAGAATTGTATTATAAATAAAGGCCGTGTTGGCCCTTTGAGACGAGAAGGAATGTCTCCTTTACTTTATAAAAATAAGTTCCTA
This sequence comes from Scutellospora calospora, assembly GCA_910592325.1. NCBI lineage: Eukaryota > Fungi > Glomeromycota > Glomeromycetes > Diversisporales > Gigasporaceae > Scutellospora > Scutellospora calospora. Next base: position 6,795 of record CAJVPM010001603.1, on the reverse strand, counting down.
ATACCTAAACTAATAAATTCGCTAAAACCCCTAATCACTGAACCCGTTGTATTAAATAAACCCCCCGATATATATTGAAACCCTGTCCGGCTGTTGTATCCTAACGTACCAGGATCAGCCTTGGTTTATTCGTTTCCAACTATCCGAAGTAGTGTGATAGTTGTGGTTGTTTCGTTGATCCAATTACCCAAAGTAGTGTGGTAATTGAGGATAGAATTAGTAAAGAATAGATACAGAAGAAACCTAAGACATAACAAAGGAAGTACTTACCTGCGGACAACCAAACCACTCACCAAATCTAACACGCCTCTAACGACTAAGCTGCCCGTAGGTCCAGTAGATTAGTGTTGTTGAGTATCGAGAGAGAAGGACCGACCAATCACACTACTCACAAGTTGTGTATATATGATATTTTGAATAAGTATAGCATGTCAATATTTTGTGGAATCTGTTTACATTCCCTGAATTGAACTAATACTCCGTTTCAATAAGCTCTAGATATTTTTTCAAATAAAATTTATAATATTCATCAAATAAAACAAATTAGCGCAGATGTATATTTCGGAACCTTCGCCAGGTTTCGATTTCGCCAGATTTCGGACATTTCGCCAGGTTTCGGACATTTCGCCAGTTTCGGAATTATCGGATTTCACGTCTTTGGGCGAAACATGTTTCGCCCTATTTCGAAAATTTCGCCGAACCCTAGTATGGTAATTAAAGGTAAATTGCCAATTAAAGTTTATATTGAAGTCAAGATATCTTGATTAAATTCGCAAAAGTCATATTTAGGTTGAAAGGTGAAATAAATATTTGAAATTCTCTTACGGTAATAGTATATAAGGCTAAAATCAGGTCTTAATCTGTGCGAAAAAAAATATATATTATTTAAGTCGAAAGTGCCTGTTATAAAATGTTATATTATGTCGAATGTTCAAAATAATGTAAATATAAAGTTGGCCACCAAAGTTTATTTGAAAAAGTTTATAGTTTATTCCTTTAAATTACAGAAACATTAAATAAAGCTTTAATATTTCCGTGTGCTTCTTTCAATAAAATCTATCAATTCTGCTGTTAGTAAAAACAAATTATTATTACACTTTGAATTTATAATCAAATTCTGCGAAATAATTTGTGTAATTTATGAAAATTACGAAAAATTATATTTTATGAAACGTCGCACCATTTACGCTGACATAATTTAATAAATTTCAAAGATATCAAAAACAAACGGATGTGTCTCTCATTTAAAAATTAATGCAATTAGAAACGTCCTTCGCAGAAAAAAATGAATGCAAACGAATTATACGAACTAGGAGAAAAATATTATTACGGAACTGGTGTCGAAAAAAATGAACATAAGGCATTCATTTATTATAAAAATTCTGCTGATATGGGTACGTAATGTTAATGGAATATGTAGTGTTGGTTATTTTTATGAAAATGGAATTGAAATTGAAAAGGATGAACATAAGGCATTCATTTATTATCAAAAATCTGCTGATATGGGTCATGCCCAAGGAACAAATAATCTTGGTAGTTGTTATGCAAAAGGAATTGGAATTGAAAAGGATGAACATAAGGCATTCATTTATTATCAAAAATCTGCTGATATTGGTCATGCCGAAGGAACAAATAATGTTGGTTATTGTTATCAAAATGGAATTGGAGTTGAAAAGGATATCCTTAAGGCATTCATTTATTATCAACAATCTGCTGATATGGGTCACATTAAAGGAACATATAATGTTGGCTATTGTTATCGTCATGGAATTGGAGTTGAAAAGGATGAACATAAAGCATTCATTTATTATCAAAAATCTGCTGATATGGGTCATGCTAATGGAATACGTCAAGTTGGTTATTGTTATCAAAATGGAATCGGAGTAGAAAAGGATGAGCATAGGGCATTCAATTATTATCAAAAATCAGCTGATGTGGGTTATGCTAGTGGAACATGTAATGTTGGTTATTGCTATCTCAATGGAATTGGAGTCGAAAAGGATGAACATAAGGCATTCATTTATTATCAAAAATCCGCTGATATGGGTCATGCTAGTGGAACATGTCAAGCCGGCTATTGTTATCAAAGTGGAATTGGAGTTGAAAAGGATGCCCATAAGGCATTCATTTATTATCAAAAATCTGCTGATATGGGTCATGCCGAAGGAACAAATAATGTTGGTTACTGTTATTATCATGGAATTGGAGTTGAAAAGGATGTCCATAAGGCATTCATTTATTATCAAAAATCTGCTGATATGGGTCACATTAAAGGAACAAATAATGTTGGTTACTGTTATTATCATGGAATTGGAGTTAAAAAGGATGCCCATAAGGCATTCATTTATTATCAAAAATCTGCTGATATGGGACATGCTATTGGTGCATATAACGTTGGTGAATGTTATCAAAATGGAATTGGAGTTGAAAAGGATATACATAAGGCATTTACTTATTATCAAAAATCTGCTAATATGGGCAATGCTAGTGGAATGTCACAAGTTGGTTATTGTTATCGAAATGGAATTGGCGTAATAAGAGATTTACAAAAAGCTAACTATTGGTATGAAAGGTAAATAACTATTTTTTTTAATAGTATTTTTTTTTTCTTTTTTTTTTTTTTATTGTGCATTTACTTAAAAAATTCGCATATTAATTAATCAATAGAGAGAAAAATTTAGCATCAGGTAATTCATTGTAATTCAATTTATAAATTACAAGCATCGGAAATTATAGTAAAATGTGGCGCGGATTATTTTTCTTTCAAAGTAAAACTTTCTTTGATTCTATTCTTTTACTGTAGAAATAAGTAGGATTTTGGTTTCTAATAACGATAATATTGCTCAAATCGGTCAAATAAATCGTAAAAAAAAAAAAAAAAAAAACTTATATTACAACCTATTGTATATTTTACTTAGAAAAAAATTACATCAAATTGAAGAAACATATTTAATCTCTCAATCATTAGTTAACATGTGTTACTTTTTATATAGAAGTTATTTAGATGACTTAAAAATTACTAAATAATTATGATACGATTAACAAAACTTTCATTTATCTATCAGTTACAGAAGAATGGGTACTTAAAAGTTCAGATATTGAAGATGATCTGAAAAAAATATTGATTGAAAATAAATATTCATTGTCATGGATTCCTTATAACGAATTTAAAGATATTCAAGAGATAGGAGAAGGTGGATTTGCAACTGCATATTTTGCTAGATGGTATGATAAAAGTCAAAATAAAAACGGACCTGTTGCACTTAAATTACTTCACAACTCAAATATCTGTAATGAAGAATTCATAAAAGAGGTGAATTTTTGATTAAAATAATTATGTTATTATTGTTATTTTTAATTTAAAAAATTTTTCATTAATAATAAGTTAAAGGCATACTGCGATATTGGTCTTAAAAATCCAACCTTTTTAAAATGTTTTGGACTATCAAGACACGAAATTTCTAAAGATTATATAATTGTTATGAAATATGCCCCAAGGGGATCTTTACGTAAAAATCTTCACGATATAACAAAACTGGAATGGGAAAGAAAATTAAATCTTTTAGTTTGCATTGCATCAGACCTTAAAATAATTCATTCTCAAGACCTCATTCACCGAGATTTGCATAGTGGAAATATACTACAAGATGATTTGCATTGTGCATATATTGCCGATTTAGGACTTTCAATATCTGCTAATATAAATTTAAAATCCGAACATAATGAAATTTGTGGAGTTTTATCGTATATTGCCCCTGAAATTTTAAATCGACAACCATTTACTAAAGCATCAGATATTTACTCTTTTGGAATAATTATGTGGGAAATTTTACATGGGAGATCTGTCATCTTTGAACAAAAATCTAAATTACAATTACAAATACAAATATGTGATGGTTTGCGGCCATATGTCTTTGAAGGCACAGCTTTATGCTATGTAGATCTTATGAAAAGATGTTGGGATAAAATGCCAGAAAATCGACCATCAGCTGCTGACATTTATGATATTTTTCTTGAATGGCAAACTAATAAAAATATTTTATTAGAATTATCCGAGTATGATAAGAAAATACAAAGTATTACATTCGAAAATATGCAAACATACAAAACAAGTTATAAAAGCAAACTTATTACATATAATGGTAAATATATATTTATTTATTAATAAATTTTATTAATTCTTCTACTTTATATAATATTATTTTACAATTTTTTTATAGATAGTAAATTACTTGATCTGAAAATAAATGATTAAAAATCAAAAATAAATCCATTGAAATTAATGAGTAGGAATTAATAGGAGGTTTCAAAATTAGCCTATTTCAAAAATAAGTAAGGGTTTAAAAAATCGAATATACATATGTTCGGTATGGTACGGTAGTTTGGTTGATACTGTATGATCTTGTTATATCGATATAGTACATTATATATATATGATTTGTATAGTGATAATCAATGTAGTACATACATATTTTATCATCATAATATAAGCGATAGCAGCTAATCATATGATTTTTATTATCATTATTACATAAAAAAAATATTAACGATTGTTAAATACGTATTAATGACCCAATATGTATTAAATAAAGTAGCTGCGTGACGCTGTGCCATCGCGCTAAAACCAGGAACGTAAATTTGGATTTTAAAATCTCGTGATAATGAAAATAAGTAAGATTTCTAAATAGGAATTTTATTATGTTGAAACATATATTTGAAAGTACGAGAGTCTTCTTTGATTAAATTTTGAAATTTCAAATATAAGAAAACAAAATATATAGATTTGTATATGTAGTAGGGCGCATGAACCCAACATTTATTGAATTGCAGATGCAATTGCATATTTCGAATATTTTAAAGAATTCGCATAATTTGAAGCAGAATTGGAAGATGCTTGATGAACATAAAAGTCATATTGGTATCGGAGGATTTAGGAAAAGTAAATAGTGACTTAACATAAATTATGAGCAGGTCAGTCAGGGAGTTAAATTTTTGCAAAATAGTGTGCATAGTTTTGCATAATTCACATAATTTGTTGCATAAACCGATTTGTAATGCATGCAGAATTTTGGGTCTGTTGACACAAAAAATGAGAAGCCCAAATTCAGATTATCGACTATTTAGTATAAAGCATACAAAAGTAGAGCATCCAATCAGAATCGAGATTTTGTGGACGAATGCAAAACTCGAATTGAACCATACACTCCGTTCCACTACGTTCCTAGTATTATTGCCAATATAAGAAAATGTTAATTGTAAATCTAAACCTTTTTTATCTATTAATTTCTTTAAACATTATTGTTATTAATAATTATGGATATTAACAAGTTTGATACAAGTTCATCACACAACTTGATTCAATTAATGTTATTAAAGATACATTCCAGCAAGAAATAACAATATTTTAAGTCAATTAGAGTTAATTGTTCTTTCTGATACAGACGATGAGCTACCAATAGTAATTTTATTTCAAATTACTTTATATATTAATATTACAATGATAAATTAATATTTTATATTATATTAAAGGAATCAACAACAAGCTCATTTCTTATAAATTATGAAAATGTATTTTTTGCATTATTTTTTTTTAATAATTAGTATTTGATAAAAAAAATTAATAAAAAATATATTGTTAAATAGAATTTACAAATCATTGAAAGTAAGAATTCTAGTAATGAGAAGATTATAATATACTTTCAGATAATTTAATAAATGATGATATACTTGTAGAAAATTTAGAAGATAAAGTTGAGGTATATTGAAATTAATTTTTATTACTATAGTATTATATAATTTTACAGACATCTATATTTGTGAAGTTATATTTATAATTAATTAATTATTTAATATATTTTATATAATTTTTTTTTTAGTTTCAAGTAATATTTGCAAAATTTGGTCAAATTTAACTGTAGATTAAGTTGATTATTATCTTGAATTTCAAGAATATCTAAAGACTTTTTTAACTAGTATTGCTAGTATTTATAATGTCTCTAGTTAGAAATCTGAAGAGGCTAAAAAAATATTTGGTCTATCTAATATTCAATATGCTTATAGAGATCCTAAAAATATTTGATCAATTTAAATATATCTATTTTTGAGAGTATCTGTTCAAAAAACTTATTGCTCATATTATAGTATTAAAATATATAAGTTTAGTTTAGCAACTCTTAATATAGAACATACCTTAGTTAATTTTGAAGATTAGCTATATAAAAAAATCTTTAATGCAAATAAATTTTCTGTTAATACCTTTACTCTTAAGTAAATAAATTATAATATTTAATTTAATTTATTTATTATTATTCTAATTTTAGTATATATGCTTAGGCTTATAATATACTATATTTTTATATTAATCTAATTACTAATATTCACTACAAAAGAAATTCTGAACTTAGAGAATATAAACAGATATATTATATTAGTTAATAATTATTTATTTTTATTAAATTAAAAATTTTTATTATATACAGTAAATTATTATAATAATATATAATATAATTTATTATTGTTATAATTAAAATTAATAATATATTACTTATTTAAAAATTTATTAGATATCAAAACTATTAATTTAGTTAAAAAAGATATCACTATATTTTAATTAGTCAGTAAATAAATATAGAATATCTTGAGCAACTATTTCAAAATTATATATATCATCTAAATAAAATTAGTAGAGAGGTAAAATATTAATTAAATATTAATTTTTATTAATGGGTATCCGTTAGCCATCTGTACTAAATTTAGTACGATTTACAAAAATTATAACTCAATAACGATACAATT
>CAJVPM010001602.1:0-11646 GCA_910592325.1 Scutellospora calospora | reverse complement strand
GATTCTCTTTTCAATTTCTTGTACTTGAAATCCTTCTCTTTTCTGATATTCTTCAGTTACTTCTCTTGAACTTTTATCTGCTAGAATTTCATTCTCTAGAGCTTAGAACTACTTTGCTTTTCTTTCGATATGTCTCTTTCCCTCTCTTACTTTAAGTTGTCTCCAAGTAATCATTTTTTCCTTATTGTTGTCTAACAGCTGGTTTATATGCTATAAGTTGAGCTTAGTTATATCTTCTTGTACTTCTTTTATGTTGCATTTATTAAGGATGCTACTAATGTAACAACTTTTTTCATCCTACAACTTTACGAAGTTCCAACTTTTTGCAAATTCATTTTTTGCAATACTTATACCAAACTTTTTTGCATGTTGCAATATCGAGGCTCCTAGGTTTCTATGCTTAGTTTTTTTCCAGTTCATATTTTCTGCAATGAGAATACATTCTGGTATGTTTGTATCTAGTTGTGACTACTTCAGCCTTATTAGAGTAGTTATGCCTATGATGCCATCTGTATTCATTTTTACAAAGAGCTCTGATATATGATATTCTATGTGTTTTTGCTATAAGCTTACTACTCCAAATATTTCTTTATGCCAGAGAGTTGTATTTGCGCATGTAGATGGAAGTTCCAATTTCCATTTTATTAGTCTAAGCATAGGCTAGTATATAGTATCACATGATCTTTTCTAGAGACATATATTTGCCAGCATATATTCGAGCTTTGGAAGCAATACTATATTGTTTATATATATTATCTGACCTGCTGAGAGTTTTTTGTACTTTAATATATATATTAACTTTCCTACTTCTTTTTTGTACCGTAGAATACTTGTTTTCTCTTATTTTTTTAAACTAATCCAAACACTAAGAAACCTCATGCTTTCTTCTGGTTCTTTAACTTTAACTAGGCTTAGTGGTGTTCTGATTTGAATATATTCTTCCTCTTTTTCTTTTTTATAAGGTCTCCAAGCTATTGCTTCTGATTTTTCTCCATTTATCTCAATATTATTTAGAATGAAAAAGCTATTTGAAGATCTGGCAATCTTAGTATAGTGGTTAGATTACCAGACTGCTATACAAGAGGTCTGGAGTTCAAATCTCACTGTCAATAAATTTGAATAATTACTCAGACCTTTGTACCTAACTTACAGTAAATCTAGTTCGTTTCTGAAGTTGTAACCCTGTAAATCATGTTGCACTAATATCATCTGAATATTGGAAGTGTGATGAGGCGTTTGGTGAGATGTAACGTTATATAAATAAATCTTGATAGAATCTACAGGCAGGGGATCTGCATAGTAGAAATTCTGAGTTAGTGAAGTAGTACATCCTTTGACAGTCATACTAGCTAATGCTTGATCTAGAAAGGAAACTATCGATGAAAGATACAGATTGAGTCAGGTGTATATAAATCCATTCCACTATAAGAACCAGTAACACTAACTTGGCTTGGCAGCTAATTAGATTGGGAGGATCTGCTTCATGAAATATCTGAGAAGATAGATACAGAAAACTGGTGGAGAGCTATGGTAGGAACTGGGGTTGTATGAACATCTACAAGGGTCTAAGCTAGATGAATTCATAAAATAGGTATGGACCACTCTAGTAGGTATGCTTTGAAGTTAACTGGCTCTGCAGTATCTACAATATGTTAGATACAATATATCCCAAGAGAACCTAAGCTATTCTGGATAAATAGATCTATAATGAGCTAGCTGGCTTAAGCGGTTAGATATTGCAGTAACATTAGATTAGATCTGTATGGGTTAATGAACAGAGTGTTTAAATAAGTAACTCACAGGTAGGTTACAGGTATGGCAGCATAGTGTAAAACTAATTGGGTAGTCTAATCGCCTATACAGCAGACTACTTAAATTAGATAATGACTAAAGTTATACGTGTAGCTTGTTATATATTCTTTATGTAATTACAAACAGTAGAGACTATCAATATATATCCCATATGCAATTTTAATAAAATTTCTTTAGCAATGTAAGCCATTTTAATAACAAAAAAAAAAAAAAAAAAGCTATTTGATACATTTATAATCTCTTGCAATGCAAGCTTAGATTCTGCTATCTACGTAGTATCATCTGCATATGCCAGTACTGACACTATAGCTTTTTCTGTTTTGAAGGTTCGTCTTTCAATATCTATTAGCCATTGTAGCTCTATTTGGTATCTGATTCCTAGCTGCTGTATTCTTACTAGTAGTGAATCATAAAATATTTTCTACATTAGTGGAGAGATCATTTCACTTTGGTCTATCCTATCACCAGTTATGAAAAAATCTGTTGGACCTTCGTCTGTTATTACCCTTATTTCACAATCTTTAAATAATTGCTTAATAAAGGTAATTAGATTTTTTGAAAGCTTGATTCTTCTCATAAAGAGCTCTAAAGCGTAGATACTAACTAAATCGAAAGCCTTTCACATATCCTGAAATGCTATCTACAGCTCTTTGTCTTTCTAAGTTGCATCTTCAATAACATTATTTAGAACATGTATTGGCACCATAGTGCTTTCATTAGGTAGACCTGTGAAATTTGCTCCTTTAAAATTTGTTTTTTAACGAGAACTTTGCTTAGTCTTTTTTAAACAATTCTGACTATAAGTTTTCTAAATATCTCAAGCAACATTATTAGCCTAGTGCTCACTAGATTGAATTCCCAATCTGTACTCTTAGGGATTAAATATATTTGCTCTAATTTCCATTTCTTCAGGAATTTTCCTTCATAGATTACTTTGTTTGCAAAGTTTATTAAGTGTTCCTTTGTCTTAGCACTTACTTTTTTAATAAGTCTATAGCTGATTCCTGAAATACCAGATGCTGTATCTTCTTTTAGTAAACTTGTAACTTCTGACCATTCTTCTTCTGTTATTCTGTTCATAATTTCTGAGTATCAAGCATCATTTATTCTTTTTTGTTCTTTATATATATTTGCTTACTCACAATCTAGTTGCTCGAATTTATGATTACACTTTCTGAATTACTTTTTGAAATGTTTTTCTACCTCCTTCATCTTTACTTTCTGTAATTAACTTTTTGCTTTCAAACTTATTTTGGCTTTGTACTAAGACTCTATTTACTATGATCTTATTGTGAAGATATTCAAGCAACTTGTTTAGCATTTGCTTTTGACTTTTAGATATTAGTACAAATCTTTCTTCTATTTTCTCTTTTATTTCTTTTTCTTTCACAACTTGCAATTCTCTTTGTGCTTTTTCTTTTAGTATGTTCTACTACTCTTTAATTTCAACACAAAATTCTCTGTTCCAGAATTCTGGTAGTAGTAATATATTCGTCTTGTATTCTGTGTTGAGATGCTCTATTTGTGTGTTAAGAATTGCTTTCTCTAACCTATCTATACTTTGTCCTATATCTTTAGACCCTTTTCTAAATATTCTTTCTAAGACTTTAGCTCTGCTATATATTAGAGATTTCGTTGCTTCTTTTCTTATTTGATTTTTGGAATCTTGAGTTTTTGTTGAAGGAATGTATTTACTTGCTGCTGCTTGTATTGCTTTAGCTATTAGTTCTAATTCTTTGTCAATATCTATCTCAAGCTCTGTTTCTATTTGGTTTTTTTTTTTTCTTTTTTCTGCGTTTCTGATAATCTTTTCTACTTCTTGGCTGTAGTTGTATCAGTCTTCTTCCATTGCCTTATGGTATTGGTATAGTCTTCTTGTTTTCTTTTGTCTTTTCTTGCTTCTTTTCTTATTTTTCTCCAAAATACCTACATTATCTAGTTGTACCCAGACTATTCTATGATCACTATCTGTTACCATCTCCATAGATTCTATACTACTATCTAGAATGAAACTCCTCATATCTTGTGTTATCCAAATATGATCTATTCTAGTTGATATGTTTCTATTTGACTATGAATATTTAATTAGTTTTAGGTTTAAGAATCAGAAGGTTTCTATGTGATCAGTATTCTTTAACTATTTTGTAATTTTTGTACCAGTATCTGCATTTTTTCTTCCTCTACTACTCATATCTAGTCTTTCATTTAATACTATATTGAAGTCTCTTAGGATCATATATACTGTATTTTTCCTATTCTTAATAATTTCTTCTATTAGAATTTTGTGTACTTTTCTCATTACTTCTTCATTTTTTAGAGGTAGATATACTATCTAAACTTGGAAGACTACTCTTCTGAAGAAAAATTCAGCCTTAAGCAAATATGAGTTAAACCTTTTACAGATTTCTATATTTCTTAACTAATTCTGATCGACCAGAAGTCTGATTCCTGAGCCTTTATGTTTTCCTTTTTTTGTTTCTGTTCAAAAGCTTGAGTATTCATATTCTTTTGTATTTATCTACTTGTCTTCTTGTTTCCTTATATTAGTTTCTACTATTCCAATAATATTATAACTTTCTGACTTACTATATTCTGCTAATAATTCTACTTTTGTATTATCCCCTTTAATTCTATTGATATTGTGCGCATCTAATTTTATACTTTCTTGCTTTCTTCTCCTATTCATATTGTCTTCTGCTCTTTCTATCACCTCTCTTCTTCTTGTATTTTCTCTATATTCTTCCTTGTTTTGGTTTGTATTTGTTTTTGCTCTGTTCTGTCTTTCAAGTTTTCTTTCTTGGCTGACTAGAGCTTTTGTTCATTCAACTTTAGCTACTTTTAGGAGCGATTTGAAGTCTCTAGATTCCAATTATTATTCAAGCTACTTAATTTTCTTTCTAAAGCTTGAATACATTGTGCTATATTGTTGAAAGAGACTTTATGCTCATTTTCTTTGTACTGCTCTGTTTTTCTTTTTTCTGCATAGATTTCATCTTGATCTTCTAACTTCGTATATCTTTTGTTTTCTAGCCTGTTCTCTTCTTTTGAGAATTTCTTTTCACTTCTATAAGGAGCTGTTAGTCTATTAGAAGGTAGTTCCTGTCTCTTGTAATTTCTTGTACTTGGCTTATGAGTATCAAGTCTTTGCTTGTATCTTTTCTCAGTATAGTATGCTTCGTTTAATTCAACTTCAGAGACCTCCCAAAAGAGTCTAGTATCATAGTATTTCACAGAATACTTTTTTCCTTGGGCCATATCTTATTGGTTTCTGAAAGATACTAGCACATAACCTTTATTGTTCCCATTTGAATTTTTAAAAACATGTACTGTGCTTGTGCCAGTATGTTTTAGTTATCTAAATAGTAGTACTTCATTTATATTTTGTGGGATATTAAATAGCTTTGCTACGAACTGTTTTTAGTTTTCTAATATCTCTTTTCTATTTGGTTCTAGTATTATATATACTAAGAGATCATTTGTAAGAGGAATAACCCAAGCTTCAATTCCTTGTATGAAACTACTTTCTTCTTTAAAGGTAACTTCTGCTCTTGTTTTTCTATGACTTTCTCTAATTATCTCAATATTTTTAACTTGTTCTAGATATTTTATTGTGAAAAAGACTTGTGACCTTAATATGTAATAGGGTATGTCTCATTCAGTGATAGTTTCTTCTCTGCATGGCTATAGTTCTCTTTCTTAAATGAGGTTGTTATTTTTGTTTAAATCCTCTTTTTCAATTAGGAGAGTTTCTTGTTCATATATTTTTCTTTTTCTTTTATCTTTTATTGAAGCTAGTTTTCCTTTATCACTTTGGTTAGATATTGTTTCTTTCCTCTTTTTACTACTTGTTAAGTATTCACCCTTTTCAGTCTGGTCATATAATGTAGATCTTTTCTTTTGTATTTCTTCAAGCTCTTTTCTTGCCTGAATCTCTCTTATATCCTTTTCTTTCTTTTTGTTTTGTGAAGTCTTTTTCTTCTTTAAACTTTCTTTTTTAATCTCTTCCTCGAGTATTAGATTCAGCTGATCAAATTTATCCTTCTTTTTCTCTAATCTTAACTTAGCTTCTTAATATCTTTTTTTGTAATCAAAGTATATAACATACTATTGGTTCCCATTCGTAAATTTTTCTTGGATTGCATTGATATGCTTGTTTCCTCTAAGTGACTACCTGATTGACTTTTCTCTTTGTTTAGCATTATCTTCTAAAATCTTTACTGCTACTACCTTCGCTTTGATCTCTTCTATGTCTTTATATACTTCTGAGTTAGATACCCATATGCTACATTCTAGAGATGTACTGCTATGTCTTAGCTTTTCTATTTTGGCTAGTTGTTCTAGTCTATTTTCTATTTTGTTTTTGCAAGAGTTGACTTCTATACTACTTTCTACAAGTTGGATATCTTCCATGATCTCTAGTACTTTACTTTTTTCCTCTTTATTAGTGGTTTCTCTTTATCTTGCATATTCTGTCTTGTAGGTTTATCTAATTCTACTTCTCTTATACTCTCTATTTCAATTACCGGTACCTCTTCAGTTCTCATTTCTATTTCTTCTACTATTTCATTTACGGTTTCTAGTTGTATAGTTACTGGTACTTGCTCTCTTTTCAAAACTTCTTTAACTTTGTCTACTCCTTCTGTAAAAGCAGCTCTTTCTAGTGCAATATGCCATTGCCTTTCTAAGGTAATAATATTCTTATCTACATTTATAGCTTTCGCTACTATTTCATTAAAGTGATCTGCTAATTCTAGTACTAATGCGCTGCCTTCTTAGATGTTTTTTTGCCTATATTCTTTTATTAACTTTTGAATAAAGTATCTAGAGCTTTCTGTACTCTACATTTTTTCTAGTATTATCTTTTGTTCTAGAGCTTCGAACTATATTTGATTTTAAAACCTTGTACTTTTTTCTAAATTCCCTGTAGATTTTCCTTTTTGTCTGTGAATTTTCTAGTTTAAAACTTATGTGCTACCTTTCTATTGGTTGTCACATGGTATATCTTGTTAGTATTTGCTTACATGTTTGTTTATTTTTCTGTTTTTCCACATGTTTGTATTACATAAACTGATCTGTACTTCAGAGTTAGGCCAAATCCCCAATTTTTGAAAAAAAAGTTTTTCGTATTAACTTTTTGAGTGAATACCTTCTGAAGTTCCTCAGGTCATTGCTATTTTTCTTTTTCTTCTTAATATACTATCTGTATTTTTGTGTCTTCTTTCTTTTTTCCTAGTAGCTCTAAAGCTTGTTTATAGTAATATTTCTGTGAAAAATTTGCTTTTTCTTTAGCTCTGAAAATGGTCCAAATGATCTACAGGGAGAGTATGATTAACATTAATAAATTATCTTTATCTGAATATTAATTAATATTCAAAATAATTGAAAAAATTTCAAAACTATTATCAATTATTTTTTTTTAATTTTATTCAATTTTATTTTTTTATTTTTTTTTAAACTTAGGCGATTTGATCATCACTTTATTAAAGAAAAGCTTAACAAAAAGCTACATAATTAAATATTATAAAAAAATTATACTAAATTACTCTTCTAAGTACTAATCCAAACTCAATTAGCTACCTTTAAGGTGTTCAAGTATGATCTGCTGCAGTAACAATTTCTCTTATAAAAAATGTTATACTACATGATAGCTTATTTGCTTTCTAATTTTAGGAAAGCTACTACTAGCTTATATTAAGACTGCCTAGTTTTTTTTTAAAAACTTTTTCTATCTATATTCTAGCAGAATAAAGAAAAAATATAGTTTTACAAAAGAGCAATATAGAGTATGAAGAAAAAGAAAAAAACAAAAAGGTAAGAGTGACTAAAAATCTATATGAGAAAAAAAAGAAAAAATAACAGAAACAGATAAAAAAAGTAAAGAAAAAAAACTATTGCAGTCTTGATATATATAAACAAAAAGAAAAAAGAAAGAATATAACAAAAAGATGCTACATCAGAATAAAAATTATATAGTATCTGAATAAATGAAGCCTTTACTTTAAGTCTATTATATACTATAATAAAAACTAGCAGTATAAAGAAATCTGCTAAAAATATAAAGAATAGAACACCAAAACAAACACTAAAAGACCTATAAATATGTTTGTTTATATTACTATTTCATCATTATTAATTTGTACAAAGAGCTCATATAATATATTCTTCAATTTAGTAGATATATTTCCAATTTAGATCAAGTAAATATTGCTGATCATTTTAAATGTATAAGCTGCATTGCTACTTTTTTATGAAAAAAAAATACTAAAAGCAAAATGATGAAGAGAAAGACTATATAATGAGAGTACAAATAGTAAAGATTTGTAGGAGTATATATTATATAGAATAGTGTATTCTATCAAGTCTATACTCTTGCTATTGCTTGAATATGATTTGATAAATACTTTCTTAGTTGTTGCTAAAGTTATTTTTTCAATAGCTCTGTAAACTTCTACTAGAAAGCCAAACCTACAAGAAGCAGTTTTTTTCAACTCTGTTTTATATTGCTCATATGTAATCTGAAGCTTTTAAATCTAGTTGCTACTCAGTGAAGTTTTGTTGTATAAAAATATACTAACTATATAATATTTATAGATCAGTATTTTGTAAAAATATTGATACAAGAGATTATCAAAAAGAGTTTGTTATTCAATTTTATTAAACAATAATTATATAATAAAAAAACTATAATATATTAACAAAACTAAAATATTAAATATAATTATTTAATGCCTTGTATTTATTCTTTTTAACTTCAATTCTACTAGTTTCTATTAACCCTTTCTAGTGAAGCACAAGATCTAAAAAAAAAGAAAGCAAGTAGAAAAAATGAAAAACAAAAAAGAAGTGAACTAGTATTTATCTTTATACTAGTTCTAGGTTCAAGATCCTGATCTTAGCTTCTATTAACCTTTTCTGATAAAACACAAAATCTAAAAAAAAAGAAAGCAAGCAAAAAAAAAAAAACAAGAAAAAAGTAAACTAGTACTTACCTTTATACTAGTTTCAAGTTTAAGATTCTGATCTCAGCTCTTCATTAACTCTTCTCAGTAAAGCACAAAACCTAAAGAAAAAAAAAGCAAACAAAAAAAATAAAAAACAAAAAAGAAGTGAACTAGTACTTATCTTTATATCAGTTTTAGATTCAAGATCTTGATTCCAGCTTCTATTAATCCTTTTTAGCAAAGTACAAGATCTAAAGAAAAAGAAAGCAGGCAAAAAAAATGAAAAACAAGAAAGAAGTGAACTAGTACTTACTTTTATACTAGTTTCAGATTCAAGATCCCAATTCTGGCTCCTATTAATCTTTCTCAGCAAAGCATAAGATCTAAAAAAAAGAAAACAGATAAAAAAATAAAAAACAAAAAAGAAGTAAACTAGTACTTACCTTTATACTAGTTTCAGGTTTAAAATTCTGATTCTGGCCTCTATTAATTCTTCCTAGTGAAGCACAAGATCTAAAGAAAAAGAAAGCAAGCAAAAAAAACAAAAAACAAGAAATAAATAAACTGGTACTTACCTTTATACTAGTTCTAGATTCAAGATTCTGATTTTGGCCTTTATTAATCTTTCCTAGTAAAGCACAAGATCTAAAGAAAAAAAAAGCAGGCAAAAAAAACAAAAAACAAGAAAGAAGTGAACTAGTACTTATCTTTATACTAGTTCCAGATTCAAGATCCTGATTCTAGCTTCCATTAACCCTTTTTAGCAAAGTACAAGATCTAAGAAAAAAGAAAACAAGCAAAAAAAAATGAAAACCAAGAAAAAAATAAACTGGTACTTACCTTTATACTAGTTTCAGATTCAAGATTCTGATTCTGGTCTCTATTAACCTTTTTTAATAAAGCACAAGATCTAAAGAAAAAGAAAGCAGGCAAAAAAAATAAAAAACAAGAAAGAAATAAACTGGTACTTATTTTTATACCAGTTCCAGGTTCAAGATCCTGATCTTAGCTCCTATTAACCTTTCCTAGTGAAGCATAAGATCTAAAGAAAAAGAAAGCAGGCAAAAAAAATAAAAAACAAGAAAGAAGTAAACTAGTATTTATCTTTATACCAGTTTTAGATTCAAGATCTTGATTCTAGCTCCTATTAACTCTTCTTAGTAAAGCACAAGACTTAAAGAAAAAGAAAGCAGACAAAAAAAATAAAAACAAGAAAGAAATAAACTGATATTTATCTTTATACTAGTTCTAGATTCAAGATCCTGATTCTGGCCCCTATTAACCCTTTCTAGTAAAGCACAAGACCTAAAGAAAAAGAAAGCAAGTAAAAAAAATGAAAAACAAGAAAGAAATGAACAGGTACTTATCTTTATACCAGTTTTACATTCAAGATCCTAATTCTGGCTCTCATTAACTCTTCCTAGCAAAGCACAAGATCTAAAAAAAAAGAAAGCAGACAAAAAAAATAAAAAACAAGAAAGAAGTAAACTAGTACTTATCTTTATACTAGTTCTAAGTTTAAGATTCTGATCTTAGCTCTTATTAACTCTTCTCAGTAAAGCATAAGATCTAAAGAAAAAGAAAGCAAATAAAAAAAATAAAAAATATGAAAAAGTAAACTAGTATTATTTTTATACTAGTTTCAGGTTCAAGATTCTGATCCTAGCTTCTATTAACCCTTACTAGTAAAGTATAAGATCTAAAGAAAAAAAAAGCAAGCAAAAAAAATAAAAAACAAGAAAGAAGTGAACTGGTACTTACCTTTATACTAGTTTTAGATTCAAGATTCTAATTTTAGCTCCTATTAACTTTTTTTGGTAAAGCACAAGATCTAAAAAAAAAGAAAGCAAGCAAAAAAAATAAAAAACAAGAAAGGAGTGAACTAATACTTACTTTTATACTAGTTCCTACTTTTATACTAGTTTCAGATTCAAGATTTTGATCTCTGCTCCTATTAACCTTTCTTAGCAAAGTACAAGATCTAAAGAAAAAGAAAGCAAACAAAAAAAATAAAAAACAAGAAAGAAGTGAACTAGTACTTACTTTTATACCAGTTCTAAGTTCAAGATCCTGATCTCAGCTCCTATTAACTCTTCCCAGTGAAGCATAAGACCTAAAGAAAAAGAAAGCAAGCAAAAAAAATGAAAAACAAGAAAGAAGTAAACTGGTACTTATCTTTATATCAGTTTCAGATTTAAAATTCCAATTCTGGCTCCTATTAACTTTTCATAATGAAGCAAAAGATCTAAAGAAAAAGAAAGCAAGCAAAAAAAATGAAAAACAAGAAGAAAGTAAACTGGTACTTATCTTTATACTAGTTTTAGATTTAAGATTCTGATCCCAGCTCCTATTAATCTTTCTTAGCAAAGTACAAGACCTAAAGAAAAAGAAAGCAAGTAAAAAAAATAAAAAACAAAAAAAAAGTAAACTAGTACTTATCTTTATACTAGTTCTAGATTCAAGATTCCAATTCTAGCTTCTATTAACCCTTTTTGATGAAGCACAAAACCTAAAAAAAAAGAAAACAAGTATTAGTAACAATATAAAAAAAATAAAAACAAAAAAAAAATAATAATAATAAATAAAAAAATCAAAGAATAAAAAAAAAATAATAAACAAAAATCTAAAAAAAAAGATTAAAATTTAAAAAGTATTGTTGTAATGTAGATCATAAAAGGTTATAGATATGAAATATTTCTAAAGATTTTGTATAATACAATAATTTTGAAATATATTTTGAAATATTTTAAAATATTTGTATTTAGCAAAAATATTTCGCAATATTTTGAAATTATTGTAGTATACAAAATTTTTCAAAATATTTTAAAATATAATATTTCAAATTATTTTTTTTTTACTTTTTACAAATGTCATTAGCTAACTTTTTTAATTT
>CAJVPM010001601.1:0-11648 GCA_910592325.1 Scutellospora calospora | reverse complement strand
TTCATGTGATACCTCTGTAATAACAAACTAATAAAATCGAATCAGCCAAGAAAGTGGCCCTAATAATAAAAAAAAAATAAATAATTTAATTTTATAGGATATTCTTATAAACTTGATCTATTAATCTCTAAAATATTGCAAAAGTATTGTATAGTTTAAAGGGCATGATATTAAACTCATAGATTTTATATCGAGTTGTAAAAGTAGTCTTTTTTTTATTATCTGCATGCATTTATACTTGCTAATATCTATCAGTGAGATTTAAGGTTGAAAACTATTTGAATCTAGCTAAGGTATTTAACATTTCATATATTTTTGATAAGAGATATGTATCCTTTTTAGTGATACTAATAAGCTTCTAGTAGTCAATACAAAATTATAACTTTCTATTTTTCTTTTTAACAAGTATTACAAGTGAGGTTCTGAAGGCTTTCTGAAATACATATTTGTTTGTTTTTTAGCATCTTTTGTATCTTTTGTTTGATAAATTCTTGTTCATTTGTTGGTACTGAATAAGGTCATAATTGTATTGAAGATATATTCTCTGTATATATTCAATAAGTAACTAAGTCAGTTCTATTTAGTTCATTCTTTTTATTTGCAAAAAAGTCTGCAAATTCTGATAATAATTATCTAAATAATTGTTCTTATTCTATTGTTAGAGATTTTATCTCTGATTGTAGCTCTTTGTCTATAGTATAAATCTCTGTTTCAAATAAAAAACCTTTAAGCTCTGTTTCATCAGATAGTTTTTTATCCTACTTAGGATTTTCTAAAAATTTAATTTGTTAGCTAATAAGATTAGTTGTTAGGCTTGTTTATTAGCATATTAAAAATCATTAATAAGTAGTTAGAGAAGTTATTAGTTGAGTTATTCTAGTTTCTAAACTCAGTCTTCTAATTATTGAATTTTTATATCTTAGTTTGTGAGTTGAGATACTACTTATTTAGATAGCTCTTCAAGTTTTTCTTCTTCTGAATCTTCAGATGTTTCTTTAATTAAAGCATATTCATTACAGGTTCTTTGGTTTTAGTTAAGCTTATCTTGATACTATACTATTAGATATTCATTACAAAAGTCAAGTACAACTGTAAAGCTTCCCTTTAGATTAGCTATAGTAGTTTGTCTATCAAAGTCAAAGTAGCTAATATCTATAGAGTCTTCTAGGGTTTGTTATAAAATTATTTCTTTATTATTATAGAGTATATCTCTTTTTGCTCTAAGTAAGAGTAACATTTCATTCATTGACTATTTATAGTTTATCTGATCATAGGTCTGAGGTTTGAAAGCTTCTTGAATAGTAAAGTCATTTTCTTCAAGCAAAACTTTAGCTAGTTTAAATATTAGGGTTTGGTTAAGGTTGTATATATTTCTAGCATATCGTATAAATTTAGTATAATGTTTAATTCTAGTTTAGAAGTTATAGTTGTAGTTATAGAAGATATCAGTATAGGCTTTGTTAGCATATATGTATTTTAGATTACAAAACTATAGGTTCTATATATTACTATCTTCAAATAGTATTTGTGATCTAGGCTCTTCTTTTTTACAAACTTTGTAATTTACAAGAGTTCTTTAGCCTTCATCTTGTTAGTAGAAATATATACTTCATAAGTTATCATAGTTAAGTTTTTGGTGAAAAGTGATATAGCAGGATTTATAAATTAATTTTTGTTTTAGTTTAAATAGTTCTGATTTAAGTTGGGGTATAGTATATTAGCAGCAATAGAAAACTCAATGATGACTATAGTAGAAGGATTTTTGTTTCTCAATAGCTTGTCTATTGCATCTACAAGTAAGCTAAGGTTTTGTTATTTAAGCTCTTTTATAGAGCAATTTACTTCAAGATATTCTAATTTATAGTATTAATAGCAATAGTTTTGAGAGCATTGTCTATGAGTATGATTACTTTGGTTATAAGTTTTGCAACTTTCTCTTTTAGGTACTTGGTCAGAGCAAAAAATAACAATATATCCTTTTTGGTTATATCTATAACAAATATTTTTAGGGCAACTTTTAAAGAGATAGTCTGTTTGTCTACAGACTCTATAAGGTTTATAGGTATAAGGGTATCTATATGATAGTTGAATTTGCTATCCTTAGTTATTATTAATTTTAGAGGCTTTTTTTACTTTAAAAAAATAAGATTCTTGTAGTCTTAAATATTCTTGATTATAAAGTTCTAAATTCTCAGAGTCTGTAATAGTTGATTGTTTAGACAAGAGGTAGTCTGATTTATAAGTAGTAGTAGTTAAGTATTTTTTGTTGTTCTATTTAAATAAGTAGTATCTATTAGCCTAATTATAGTTAGCTTTAATCTTCTTAGATAGGTTGTTTCTAAGTAATAGGGAGTAGAAGATAGCAGAAACTACTTCAATAGTAATAGGTATGCAAGCATCTTTAATTTCTATAAGAAGGTTTTTAATAATTTCAAAGAGTTATGTGAAAGTTCTAATAGCAGATACAATAAGGCTAGTAGAGGCATATTTAATCTTTAGTTCTAGCTTTTTTACAATACTATAAGCAATTATACTTACAGCAGTATCATTATTGATTATTGCTTAGTAGAGTTGATTTTTTGATTTGTATATTACACTTGACAGATGTAATATATTGAGATAATAAATTTTTATCTTTAGTTTCCTTATACAAGTATACAGAGAAAGTATTTCTAATAGAAGTATTAGCAAGAAAAGCTTCCTATTAGTCTTGTATTATCTGAGATTCTTAATCATCTTCTTTATTATTATCTAGGTAGTTAATATTTCTAGAGTAAGAGAAGAAGACTCTTTGATATTTGTTCTTTCTATTAGATTCTCATAAGTAACTTTGGCTTCTGTTATCTCTATTCTAGTTTTAGTAACTTTATTTTTAACTTTGTGATTGGTCTCTTCTTTCTTATTAGTTATCAGATCTTTGATAAGAAGGTCTTAAAGCTCTTTCTCTTGAATTATTGTTCAAATTATATCTTTGATTATTATCTCAATTATATTTTTAATTTTTATTTCTTTTATATTAGTTATTCTTTTTAGTTTAGTATTGAGTAATAAAGTATCTATTTTTACTATAGTAATAGCAAATAGCTTGGAGTCTAGAGCAGTATTATCACAGGATAGCTTTGGACATGACTTTGGATATTTTTGGATATTTTTAAACAAAAATATAAATTAAAATTACTCCTAATTTTATTAAGATAATATATATATTTTTCTAAATGAAAAATATTCAGAACCTAAAAAAATATATAATAATTTATTTTTTAAACAAATTTATTAATTATTAAAGCTTGGATATACTTTGAATACTCTTGGACACTTAGATATTTAGATATTAGATATAGTCTAAAAAAGACTTAGACATAGTAGACATGACAATACTAGTCTAGAGGGTCTAGAGAATTCGATATAGTTGGTTTCTTTAACAGAAGGTTGTTTCTGTATAAGTTTGATGCTTAGCTAGACAATTTGTTCAGTCAGAGTTTTGATAGCTTAGTCTGTTTTAGTATTTTTGTTTGATACTATTATATATCTAGTTTCCTATCTTTTAGCACTAGTTATAGCAGTAGCTAAGTCAGCAGACTCTGTTGCTTGTATATTAAAGAGTTAGTAAAGGGGTACCTTAAAATAGAGCTTAGACTCTAAATTATAAAGTTTGTAGACTAATATTAGCTCGAGTATTTTCTAGAAGAAGTAATATAGAGTTAGACAAATTTTGATAAAATAAAAATAGAATATGAATAAGTATCATAGAGTCAAAGAGTTTAAATAAGTAATTTTTAAATAGATTTCAAATATAGCAACTAGTATAAAACCTTTAGATAAACTATTTAAATTAGATAATTTAAAGTTATATATATAGCTAGTTATACTCTCATAATATATAATATTTCTTACTTTTAATATTAATAAAAGTTTTAGCTAATAGTATTTGTATAAAGTAAAAAAAAAAAAAAAAAAAAAGATATAAAATTTCAAACCAAAAGAATTTAAAAAAATATTTAGCTATAATTCTTATAAATTGTAAATTTAATATTTGATATTTTGTTTTTTTTTTTTTTTGTTTTTTTTTAGTGATCTTACTAATTATTTATTTAAAAAAAAGCTAATTTAAGCTATAAATAAAATACTATACTAATTATAACAAAATACTTTTCTAGTACTAGTTAGAACTTACTTAGCTACCTTTTGGTATTTAAGTACAATCTACTGCAGTAACTATTTCTCTTATAAAAACCTTTAGTTTGTATATATAAACTTTTAGTTCTTAGTTAGCAAGAGACTACTACTAGCCTATATCAAAATCACATATTTTATTTTAAACTGAACCTATCTTTTCTTCTCACTTGACTTTACTCATTTATTAACTCTACTTGAAGCTTTTTTTTGTATTCTTATCTTTTTTTTTTTTTTTTTTTTTTTCTATACTAAGAATTATATATATATTTTTTTTTCTCATTTTTCTTTTTATTTTTTTTTCTTTATTCATGATATTATTTTCTTTCTTCTACTTTGCTATAACTTTACAATAAAACTTCTACAAGTATTCATAAAAGTATATTCAAAAATAATCAATGAAATTTATTAAAATTCTACTTGTTTTGTTTTTAGACTGAGTTATTTTACTTATTTCTATATATTATTTTCTATTTGTTAACTCTTTAAAGTATATATTTTTAATATACAGCTTCTCTTCTTGATCTTTTCTATATAGTGCTTCTTTTAGTAAGACTTCTTCAAATGATAAGTCTAAATTTTTTAATGTTTTCAGACTTGTTAGCTACAGAATTTTCTCTTTTAGGTTTTTCTATATTTTTTAATAGATTTTATATTTAGCTAAATAATATATAGTTTTATCTGCTTTAAAGCATGCTATATATTTTTAGCTTTTATAGAGTTTAGAGTTTCTTAAAAAGCAAATATTCTTTGTTATTAAAATGTTATTTATATATTTTATACAAAATATAAGAGTTTACTTTTTTTTAGACTTATATATTTTTTTTTTTATTATTTTTTAAGTATTTCTTATATATTTTTCTAATTTAGCTCTTTACTAATATTTATTTCTTAATTCAATACAACAATATCTGCTATTTTGCTTAAGTTTACTCACTCTATTTCATATATTATTATAGATGTTATATTTACAAAAAATCTGAGTAAATAGTCTATTATCTGATTCTTCTATTTAGGTATAGCTATAAGATTACCTAATATTGTTTCAAATACTTTGAGTATATTAGTTTTTTTTGGTTTTTTTTTAGCTAAGTAGTCTGTCTAATCATTCTATTTATCACTGCTATAGCCTTTTACTTTATAAAAAGATATCTCTAAACTTTTGGCTATATAGCAATCTTTAATCTATTTTAATAAGCTTTTGTTTTTCATTTTAAACTAACTTCATAATTTATTATTTTTAGTATAACTCTTGATTATCTCTATTATTGTCTTGCTATCTATAAATATATGTATTTGTGCTTTATATAGTACTACAAGCAGTACTGTTTAGATTGCTTCTAATTCTGCATAAGTTAATAATAGCTAATTTTCTATACTATAGCTAAAGCCAATATTACTATCTAATTCCTCTTTCTTTCTAATTATTTATTCTGCATCTATTTTGTCTAAGTTTAATTCTCTACTACTTCCTGCTAATATGCTATCTATATAAAATTTAATAATTTTCTTCTCTTTTAATTTTTTATATATACTTACTAACTCTCTTTTAATTTTCTTATCTTTTACTATTTTTTGTATAATTATAGTTTTGATACTATTTGCTATTATCTTTACTAAAACTTTTTGATACATTTTTTGATCAAATAAGAGCTCTTTCTCTTTTAAATATGTCTGCAGTAGTATTTTTAGTTCTACTTCTTTTTTACTTACTTTTTTTGTCTTAATTAGTTAATACTATTTATATTTAATACTAATTAAGTACTCATTGTTATTAAAGCTTTCTATATCATATTGGTTATACTTATAAAAGGTATTAGCCTCTAATACTTAACTAATATTTTTTTTTTTTTTTCCTTTGACAGTCACGTTATAAACTTTATTAAGTTGTTAACTACAGTTATAACCAAGTTATATATGATTTACAAAATCTACTTAATTTTCTAAGTCTGACATCACTTAGCTACTTCTAGAATACTCAGATATGACTTGTCGTATTAGCCAAATAGCTAGAACAATTTGTTTAACTAATTCAAAGAAAACTTTACCATCCTATATTATCTTCCTTAATTCTTTTTTTAATTATATCTTCCACTAAAGCTATTATCTAACTTTTTTTCCTTCTTTTTTTCTCTATGAGTATCTTTTTTCTTTTTTTATCTGCTCAGGTTCTTACTTTAGGAATTGTTTCTTTGGTTTTGTTTCTTTTAAGCTTTATTGTAATTCTTTTCTCTTTTTTTTAGAGAATTACCTTTTCACAATATTAGTTCTATATAACTTCTGCAAAGCTCTTTTGAGTTATAAAGAAAATACTATCTAACTAGATTCTTATAACACTTTTTTCTTATGCTAATACTCTTATGTCTTCTGCTATTTTCTTTTCTTCAAATCTAATAACTAGCTTTTTTATTTTTTAGTATTAACTTTCTTTATTTTTCAAAAAGATAATCTTTTTGATCTTTGATAGTAGGTTTGAATAGTGGTTTCTTTTAGATTTAAACTTGCCAATACTTTCTACTACTACTTCTTCAATTTGTTCTCATAAGTTATATAGAGCTAAATATCTAAAAAGGTGATCAAAGTCTTTAAAGATTCTTTTTTTGCATAGAACACAGTAGTTACTTTTATAGAGATCTGGTTTTCGTTTCTTTAATTTGCTAAGTTTTGGAAGGCTATTTATCAAACATTTGATCTGTATAATAAGGCGCTTGCTATCTTTTATCAACAGGCAGTTTACCTCTCTTTGTTTCTTGATTCTCTGTTATAGTCTTTTTTAATTATACTTTGATATCTCCACAAACTCATCCTTCTTTTGGCATACCCACTCTGCATCATTATATCTTTTTGCTAGCTTGGTTATAAAGTATTTAACTGAACTCTCAATTCTATTTGATTTCTATACTATATCATAGTTAAAGTTTTCACTTTTAACTAAATCAAGATTTAGAGTTATATGTAACTTTCTGCCTTCTTTTGCTAGTCAGTTTGCTTTATTATTTCATTTGTTATCTGCATAGCTCCTAACTTTCTTGAACTCTAACTCAATACCTTTTTGTTTAACAAGTAATATGATTTTTTCTAGGATTATTCAGTTATCTATTCTAATCTACTTGCTATATTGCTTAGTTTCACAAGCTTTAAATATACTCTCTATTGCTTGCTCACTATTAGTGAGAACTCTAACTATTATATTATATTGTACTACTAGTAAAACTAGCCAAATTCTTACTAATTCTACTTTAGTTGATGATAGCCAGTTAACAACTCTTAAGTTTCCTATACTAATTATACTACTTTCTATCTGATCTATTCCTACTCATCCTACTCTTATATTTTCTCTATCTATTCCTTTACCTAAAAAGCTATCTGTATAGAATTCTAATACTGTTTCATCTCTTGTCTTTATCACTTTTGCTTCTTCTTTTAACTAACTTGCTAAGTTCATATCAAAATTCTGTACCTCTATTATTTTAAGTTCATATTCTTTTACAACTCTTAAATCTGTGTAAGGCTACTCATTTATCTTAATTTCTTAATAGTCTCTGCTTGTAGCTATTGATTTCAGTACAAAGTCTATTGTTTTCATTTTTCTATTTAAACAATTTTTTAGAATTAATTCTAAAACTTTCTTCTTTGGCTGCCAGCCTCTACACTCTTTGTATGCTTTCTCTTTGTTATCTAAGCAACTCTTACACTTCTCTATTTCTTCTCATATTTCTATATTTTCTTTGTTTTCCTAATACTCTATTAGGAAGCTCCCTTCTTTTTTCTTTTGCATTCTTTCTATCTTTTTGCTTTTGCTTTGCATATTCTCATAGATAATCTATTTATGTTTTCTTTTATCTAGAGAAACTTCTTCGAGCAAATTTTGTACTTCTAGAGTATTCTTCATATCTATTTTAAACTCATCTTTAACTTCTTTATTCTCTTTGCTATTTAGCACTTTCTCTTCTATTTCTTTATACTAATTCACTTTTTTGCTTTTTTTGAATCTCTTTTTAGAAGTTTTTAGCTATTGCTACATTAATAGGTGTAAGCTTTTTATATTTATGATCTGCTCCAATACTCATATTTCGAGATCATTAAGTGCTTTTGCTACTTTAATAAATATTTCTGTTTTTATCAGACTTTTAATTAGTATTCTACTTAATTCAACTATCCAATTTACTTGATTAGTCACTATTTCTAGCTCTATATTTAAGTTGTTCTAAATAATTAGACCTGCTAGATTATTCTTGAGTAGTTTCTTCTCATCATCTTTTAGCTTTTCAGCTCAGATGCTATTTGAACAATAAGTAATTTGTTGTCCTTGCCTTATTCTGATCTCTGTAATACTCTTAACCTCACAATTCTTATTTAGTCTATTTATAAGACTCAATGTTTGCTTAGTCTTTAGTATATTCCATAATGTATATATATTAAGAATCTCACTATGAAACATTACAAAGTTTGGAAATATCCTTGTTAAATCTAGTTTTTTTTTAGCTATTATCATATATAGTTGCTGAATCTTTTTATATTTATCTTTGGTCAAAAAGATATTTTGTAGTATGTATTCTAGCTTTAGTATTAGGTATATATTGTTTATATATAATACTTGGCTTATTGAGACTATCTTTTTTCTGATCATATTAGCAAAAAGTCTCACTATTTGCTTAGTTTTAGATACAATTTGTTTTTTGTCAACTTTTTGTCTTATTCAAATTCTTAGGTATCTAACTACTTTTTTTTCCCTAGTTGTATAAACCTCTTGTCTGTTTACTATGATTTTGTGTTCATCTTTCTGTACTCTAGAATTTATTGCAATAAGCTTAAATTTGAATGGATTTATCTGAATATTATTAATCTTAAAGAAATCTTCTACAATTTGAATAATTTCTTCGAGCTGTTTTTTGGAACTTGCTATTAATGTAGTATTATCTGCAAAAGCAACTACAGCTTGTCTTATTCTTTGGGTCTTCATCTCATTTCTTTGAGATTTTCTCTCTAGGAGACTTCTATTTTATATCTGAGCTGAAAATTTCTCTTGATTTTGGTTAGCAGAGGATCATAAAAAATTCACCAAATTAAAGATGAAATTACTTCTCTTTGTTCTATTCTATCTCTTGCTTCTATTAATTCTGTAAGACCTAGTACAGTAATTATTCTAGTCTGTTATTTGTTAAACAAATCTAGTATAAAATCTTGCTCTATTGCTAGTACTTTTATTCTTTGCAATGCTAGTTTTAAAGAGTTCAGACTTATGAAGTTAAATGCTTTTTTCATGTCTTGTAGCATAATCCAGAGCTCTTTGTCTTTTTTTTTACTTCTTCTATTATCATACTCAAGATATAAATTGGGTTTTCTGTTGAGCTTCCTATTAGCTCTGCAAAGTTTGACTCTTCTAGTATATTGTTCTCTCTTAATATTCTTTCTAACCTAGTTGTATAAACTTTAGTTACACACTTTCTAAATATTTTCAAAAGTGCTATTGGCCTTATATTGTTTAAGTTATACTGCTAGTCTACATCTTTAGATATTGGTAAGTCTGTCTAATTTTCTACTTAAGTAGAATTCTTTCTACTTTTAGATATTCACTAGCAAAATTTCTAAATGCTACTTGTATTTCTGTATTTGCTTATTTGATCAGAATATATCTAATTCTTAATAAACCTGATACTATACTTGTTTTAAGCTTTTGTAGTATTGAGTTTTATTCTTTTTTAGTTACTCTACTGCTCAAATCTTTGTAATAGCTTTCTTAATTCTTGTTATTAGTTTGTATACTTCTTTTTAACTATATAAAAATTCTTCTTGTTTGAAGTCTCTTTTTTTAAACTACTTTTTAAAATACTCAGCTATTCTCCAAAGGATTTCTTTGAGTTTATTATAAAGCTCTTTAACTTCTTTTTTATCTAAGAGTAATCTATCGATTACTACTTTCTTGAAAGATTTTTCTAGCAAACTGTTTATCATTCTTCTTTGATTATCTCATATTATCTTGCATCTGCAGTCTACATATTCTCTTATTTATAATTTGCTTGCTAAACTGTTCTCTGCTACTAGTCTGCTTTTAAGTACTAATCACTATCTTATAAACTCTTCATATAACTGCTCACTTCAAAGAGTTCCTGGTATTACTATACTTAGCTCTATTTTTTCATTTATCTTCTTTACTTCTTGTTTGATTTCTAATTGTCTTTCTTCAGTTCTACTAGTTCTCTTTTTTTTTTTGTACTCTTTAACTAGTTTTCTTATCGAGTTTATTGCAGTTTGCAATTCTGAGTAGATTTTTTTTAGAGCTTTGTTGCAACCTGAGTTTAGTACTTTCTTGTGAGGAATTTTATCTTCTGCTACTTGTTTAATACTGTTGCTTATAATATCTCATTTCTTGTTCAAATTTATAATATCTATAGATTCTTCACTACTTTTTTCAAATTGTTCTCTTGACTATAGCTTTTTATTCAGCTTCTTTTTGAGCAAGCCCTGTAGCTTGTTTTAGTAATCATTTTAATTTTCTTCTGTTGCTTTGTCATATAAGAAAATTGTTCTCTTTATATCTTTTCTTTTGATTTGCACCAACTTGTCTTTAAACTCTAAATAGTTTAAAAGTATTTCTGCTACTACTAGGTTGTGGTTACTACCTGTTTCTAACTTCATTTCTTTAATTAGCATATCTTTAAAGCCAAGAATTAGACTATCTGAGATTTAGATTTGGTCTATTCTTATACTATCCTTGTTATTACTCTATGAAAATTCTCTTTTACTAAGATATAGCTCTCTAAAGGAACTAATATTCTTTTAGTACTCTAATATTATATATTTTTTTGTTTTTTTTTACTACTTTTTTAAATAGAAGTTTCTTTTTCTTTTGAATAGCATCTATTTTTTCTTTTTTTTGTCTTTAGATATATTTTAAGATTACATTTTTATTATTTTTCTTTTAGATCTATTTGACTTATATATATCTTGTAATTCTCTAGAGTCACTTCTTTTTAATACTTTGTCTTTAAGTTTTTTGAACTAACTTGGTATATACTCTTTTGTTTTTCTACTTCTTATATACTTTATTTGTTACTATATTAGCAAATAACTTCGTATATTGTCTATAAGTTGTTCTAATACAAAAAGATTTATCTTATCAAGTTTTATAAAGGATTACATCTTTTTTATATTTAACAAACTTGAGATTTTTGTTTTCCTAATATTGAGTATATCTGTATCTTCAGATATCTTATTAATTCTTATACCTATTTTAGCTACTTTATAAAATATTTGATATTTGTATTTATTATATTTTTTAAAATAAAATATAAATTTTCTTTAAAAAATAATTAAGCAGTTAAAAATTAGTATTTAATCACTATTATTCAATATAAAAATAGTACTATATCAAAAAAAAAAAAATCAACTCTCTCTGATGATCATTTGAACCAAATTTTTCAAAAAGCTGAACTATAGAAAAATGATATAGTTAATATATTAATCTTTATAAA
>CAJVPM010001600.1:0-11650 GCA_910592325.1 Scutellospora calospora | reverse complement strand
TACTAAATCAAATAATAAAACTAAAAATAAAATAAAAGAAAAATAAAGAAATAGAAAATTATAGGCGTGACAATATTTAGATAACCTTTTAATGATCTTTTGGTAACCCTTCCACAAGACTTTACTAAAAGATATAAATACAAGTAGTTTTCTCTTTAAGTTTAAAAATCAATTAGTTAATCAGTTTAGATTCTCTCAAATTCTTTTCTCTAATAATAGAACTCAAATCCCTTTCCATATAGTTATAAAGTATAACTACTTATATATTTTACCTTAAACATATTTATCTTTAATAAACTATATTAATTATAATAATTATAAATAAACTATTACTCTTTAAAGATGAATATAGTTCTTTAATATAATAAAAATTATACTTTTCTCTTTGATACTGCTTCTTAAAGTTTCTAAATAGCTGTGTTCCTGTTATATATAAAGTATAAGAAGGCTTAAATTATACTACCTATAATAATATTTCATCTTCATTTACTAAAATACAAATCAACTATAATAAACAATTAATATAAAATATAAAACACAAAAAAAAAAAAACAATTCAAACTTTCTATTAATAAATAAAAATTATTAGCTTTACAAAAAATTTACAATACTCTTATCAACTTTTTAATCTCTATACTTCTAGAAATAACTATTCTTTCATCTAATATTTTTCTAATTTAAAATATAATTACTAATTCAACTTACTAAAACCAATTTATAAATCTTCATAACCAAATTCTACTACTAAACTTAGAAAATCTCTACTTCTATACAAATGTATTAATTAAATATTTACAAATACTAAATATCAAAACAAATATTATATAGATTCTTTAAAACAAAACTTAAATAAAATTTAACATATTTATATCTTATAATCTAAATTCTATAAGAGCTAAACTATTAGTAATTATCTACTTCTTTCTAATATTTCTATTAAATTACAAAATCTATATATATCTAGATAATCTATCTACAATCTAAATATTCAAAAACAATCTACTTTATAATTACCCTATACAAACTAATATAAATAACTAGGATATTATTCATATTTTAAATTACTTAATTCAAAAAAAAATATTCAATTTACTATTTATAAAACTAAATTATATTCTAGAAACTCTTTTCATAATATCACTAACTTTTTAGCTAAACAAGATATTAACAAAATAGAAATTTAATTTAATACCAAACTATTCTATTTATCTATCTCTTTCCAATAGAACTAAATATTATTACTACTTAAAAAATGAAAATTCTGTACAAATATTCTTTCAATTCAAACTTTTAACAAACTTATACAACTTAAAATATTTTATAATCTACAATTTTTCAATATTCATCAATTTATTAATATAATAAATTTACAAAACAATAACCTAAAACTATATTCTTTCAGAAACAAAATTATTCTAAACAACTTTTCAACAATAGCAAATTTAAATACTCACTATTCAAACTTATATCTTATATTTAACTATATATATTATAATCAATATAAGAATACTAAACATATATTTTCTTATATACTTCACTCAATTAATCTACAAAAAATACTATTTAATTAAATAACAAATACTCTAAATACTCTTAACTCTAACAATATCTCTTCTCAAACTATCTTCTAATTAATTTTTTTTTTTTTAAACTTAGGTGATCTTATTCTTTATTTTATTAAACAAATATCTTAAGATATTTAAACAAATATATAAAAAAAGAAAAAAATTCTAATTTAAGGTATGTCTGTCTTGTTGCAATTCCAAATTCACTTAGCTGTTTAAATAGTGTTTAAGTGTGATCTGTTGCAGTAGCAAAATTTTCCTCCTAAAACTAAGTATATGACTAAGTAT
Organism: Scutellospora calospora; assembly: GCA_910592325.1. NCBI lineage: Eukaryota > Fungi > Glomeromycota > Glomeromycetes > Diversisporales > Gigasporaceae > Scutellospora > Scutellospora calospora. The sequence goes on along the minus strand of CAJVPM010001600.1, from coordinate 9,797 downwards.
ACCTGCTTAGTCTCAATTAATAGAAGGCTACTACTAGCCTGTATTAAGACTGCCTTAGCTAGACTATCCTATCTTTAATCCTAAATACTATTCTAAAAAGAAAGATAAAATATAATCTAACTAACATGAAAAAAAATTAAAAATTGTATAAGATCTGAGTAGCAACAATCTATACTAAATATCTAGATTATAAAAAAAACTTGCTACAGGTTAAAACAAACTAGACTAGATATGTAAAAACAAAATAAAGAGAGAAAAAGAAAGGAAAAAAAAGAAAAAATGAGAAAATAAGGTAGTATACTATACTGCTTCTAGTATAGCTTTAGTAAAAATTATATATAGCTACTCTCTTATGTTTTTTACTATAGTTTGCTAAGTCACTTCTCATCAAAAATTATATACTTTTTAAAAATTTATAAAATCTTAAGTTTTAAATATTTTTTAAAAATATAACTAATAAAAACTATTGTTTTTCATTAGTTCTATTCAAATTATCAGGTAAAATTTTTTTAAAAGCCTAAACATTCAAGTTATAAGCAGCTAAAGTTTAGAAATTTTATACGATTTATTATGTAATTTATAAAATTAGCACTATGTTATTACATATAGTTTTTATGGAAATTAGCGTCACATATACGATCTACATAAAATTGGCATGAATATAAATTAACTCTCAAGACTAAATAATAGTATTAATCAGTTTGATCAGTTTACTTAAAAATCGGTTTTATAAGTTACTTTTTTTCTTGCTAATATAGGGTTTTAGCATATACATATATTTTTACATTTAGATTAAATATTTATTATAAATTTTTTATGTGATGCTAATTTAACAATTTAACAAAGTTGATTTAATGCTATAGATAATTACAATTATTTAATCAATTTGTGTTTTTTTTTTTTTTAATCTGTACCTTTTACTTAAATAATGGGGCTGCGAAGAATACTTATTATATGTGATATGAGTTTCGATTAAAATTTGCCCTTGATGCATATTTTATAGAGCTAGAACTTTATTAATTAGGGAATCGTTTATATTGCTGTACACCTTGATATTTTAAGTTAAATTGGCAGCAATATTGTATGTACTTAAAATCTGCAGAAAATTTTGATTTTTATGAGCAGTATAACAATAGTATTACATACATATACTTCCAAAGAAGAACAGAAGGTAGTAACACAATGGAGCAAAATTCTCTTAGATATTGTTATGAAAATGGGTACTTCTAGAAAGTACTCGAATAGTATTTAACATCTGCTGAAGGTGAGCACTCTAGTGGACAATATAATCTTAGTCTTATTATAAAGAAGATATTGGCACTGCGAAGAATAAAAGGAAGGTATTTGATTTACATTTAAAATCTGCTAAACATAGTTCTTCTACGTAGTAGGAAACTTTAATTTTGGACTCCTGCAGTATAATATTATAATATGAGCATAGGTATTACAGAGAATAAAAGAAAGTGTTTGAGTCACTTATGTAAAACTAATTTTAGTTTATTAAGACTGTAATCTGAACTAATATGTATAGGCTAAAAATTGAAACTTATCTTATTGATGACCGATTCATCGCTGCATAAAGATAATGCATATTAGTTAAGAAAGTAAAACCATTTAACCAAATTTGAATATATAACCAACCAGACTAATTCAGGTTTATTTAATATATTTTCTAAAAAAGGATCATCTAATATAAAAATTTAAGTTTTACCTTTAGCATAAGAATATAAATTTTAAGTTTTAATTCATCCGAATGTTTCGTATATTATTCAATAGTATATAATAGCAGTGCAGCTATATTACCTGTAGGTATAATTAGGTTAATAAGCATAAATTGATTATAGAATTTCTGCCTCATTAACTACTAAAACTAATTTTACAGTAATAATAGTTTTTAATCAAGAAATAATGAAAAAAAAATCTCTCTCATAATAGTCTAGGTTCTTTGAGGTCGATAATATAAATATTTACAAGTTTTTCTTTTTATGTATCATTATTTAACAACAAAATACTAAGACTTTTTAAAAAAACTGATCCAAATTTATGAATCTAAATACATAGTTAATATGATTTTCAAACAAAAATAAGCGTGAAACATATCTTTATCAGTGACATCATGTATAGTAGAAACTTAATATAAAGCTACATTTTTTTATAAAGCTGTGTTCTTAATTATCTTATCTTCACAATATTATCTCGTTATATTTTATATTCGTAAATTTTAATAATACCAAAATCAAAACTCAAAAATGCTGCAAAAAAACATATATTTACACAAAGTAGAAATAATGATAGAAGGTTTTTAGCTGCAGATCCAGAATATAACAATCTAGAATATAGTGATTCTGAACTTTTAGTCTATGAATTTGAGAGCAGTAATGAGGAGGAATTTAATAATGGGAATACAGAACTTAGTGAAGAAGAAGCTAAGCAGTTAGTTTATGAAAATAGTTTATTTTATAATATTCAATAGGATAATAAAGCATCTAGTAGTTGGTTACTGTATTATTATAGTGGTTCAAAATGTACTCAGCAATGCAAGAATAAAGGATTACAGGAGGTAGCACAAGGATCAATGAGTTTGGATAATTTTTTTAAACCTGTAAAAAAATTAGAAGTTAAATATGAAATGTCAGACTCAGATATAAGCGATTTAGATATAGAAAATAACAGTTCTATTTCAGAAAAAATAAATAAATTAAGTAATAATCTCAAAAATATGAAAAATATGAACGTTTATGAATATCTCCATCTTCTTGTCATGCATAAATACCTTGCTGCAATTTTCAATCATGAAGAGTCATATTCCTGTGTAAAACTAAGTCTTGAAATATCACAACAAGTTTTTCAACATAGTCCATGGATAGCATATCATATCCATGAGTAGTCAAAGAGTTGAATTACAACTGAAACTTTACCTGTCTCTAAGCAAGGACAATGAAAATACATACCAACTCTTATTGATGATGAGGATGTACAAAGTTCTTGCTTGCATTTTATCCGTACTATGGGTGAAAGAATAACTGCTGAAAAATTTCAGAATTATGTTCAGAACAATGTTTTACCACATGTTACTAGTTCTTGTACTTCAATTTCATTAGAGACAGCTCGAACTTAGCTTCATTGTCTTGGCCTCGTATATCAACAGTATCAACAAAGTATTTACTATGATAGGTATGAACATTCTGATATTGTACAATATCGTATAATATTTCTTGAAAAAATGAAAGATCTTGAAACTTTAATGTCACAATTTGTTGGTGAAAATATGGAAATAATTATTAACCCCGAAATAAGTGAAGAAAAAAAAATGCATATTCTTGTCACTTATGATGAGTGTATATTCTATGCGAATAATGGTCATCTTTCAGTATGGGCTTCTCTTGGTATGCCGCTACTATGCAAAAAAGAAAAGGGTAAAGCACTTATAATTTCAGAGTTTCTAACTGAGACTCGTGATCACTTCACAATTATTTCTGCAGAAATAAATGAATTAAACCTACTACTAACATTCCCACAAGAAGCTCGTATTATTATCAAACCTAGAAAAAATGATGATAGCTAGTGGAATGCTTCTGACTTGCTTACACAAGTAGCCAATAAAGCAATTCCTATTTTTGAAGCAACTCACCCAAACTGTATTGGTGTCTTTGCATTTGATAACAGCACCAATTATAGTACTTTTACAAGTGATACGTTATGTACTAAAAACATGAATCTTTATCCTAATGGTAAACAGTTAAGATTATGTGACGGTTGGTTTATTAATACGCAAGGTGAACAAATTACTCAGTCAATGATTTTTCCTAAAGATCTTTCTCCTAATGATTCTAATTATATCTTTTGTGATTAGCTAAAGGGTATTCAACAAATACTTTGTGAGCGTAACTTATGGCCTACTAGTGGTTTAAAATTAAAGTGTAGAAATAACTATTATGATCCAAGTGCACCTAATTGTTATGCGTATTGCCTTTTGTCTGCACAGCCTGATTTTATTATGCAAAAATCTGCATTAGAGGAACTTATCATTGAACGAGGTCATGTTTGTGTATTTTATCCTAAGTATCACTTTGAGTTAAATTTCATTGAACGATACTGAGACACTGTAAAATGTTATTCACATGAGCATTGTGATTATTCGTAGTCTGAATTACAAATTACTGTATCTGAAGCACTTGATTCAGTATCACTTACAGCTATACATTGTTTTGCACGAAAGGCATGGTATTATATGAATACTTATAGACATGGACTTACTGGCTAGATAGCAGAATATGCTGTACGTAAGTATCGTTTTCATAGACGTATACCTAATAAAATTGATTTGGAGTTAGGTTAATAAATACTAATAGTGTAAAATTAAGAATAAGAATTATATACTTATCATTTGCTTTGTATAAGTTTAAATAAATAATACTAAAAAAAAAAAATCTACACTTTTGTCATATTGTATTTGGCCTGTAAAAAGTAAATTGTTAAAGGGAAGGTATGACATATAAAACCAAAAACTTTATATATGTTAGTATTTATAAGCTTAGGTTTCCTAGATTTATTATAGTATTGGTATAGTTATAATTATTTAGTAAAAACTCAACTGTGTTTAATTTAAAAATATACTTTTAAAAATAGATAGCTTTGAAATAACATCAATGCGCACTTCATATAATATTTGATGGATTTGTCAGATTAAAAAAAATTGTCATATATAAATTTTCAAAGCTAAATCTAATTCTAAATTATACTGACTGCTGATTCTAATCTTCTAAAGTAATAATATAGTATGATCCGAATAATGCATAAATGATCAAAATAATGCACTAGATCAAAATTATGCACAAGCGATCGAAATAATATGTGCTGTGTAATGCACTAGATCAAAATTATGTACAAGCGATCGAAATAATATGTGCTATGATGTACTACTCGTGAAAATTTGTTTATGTGATCAACTATATTTTATAAAAATTTATTTATTTATATAGGCTAGATGCTATGAAATTTACAAGTATTGTGTTAATAAAATTTTGCAATATAGTATCTTAAAATTGGTATTTTATTTTCTTAATTTTCTAAGATCTTTTTTTTGTTTTTGTCAATTTTACTTCATCTCTTTTCTCAGTATCTAGCCTATATGAATCTTTAAAAATTTTCTGGTTCTTTTCAGAGAACATGCTCGTATTTTAAATTCATTGATTGTCTACTTCGGAATCTCATGAGTTTTAAGAATTTATATCTAACCAAAATCTAAATTTGACACATCTTGAATATATCAAGCCAAATTTGGCATACTTTAAATATATTAACCCAGATTTGGTGCACTTGATGACAAGTAACTTGGAGCACCATATCATTAGAACCAGAAAAGAGAACTTTACAACTTTACTTAGAAGCATAAAAAACTTTTACTTAATAAAAATTTCTTTATTTTTATTTTTTTTTTTTTTTATTGTTTAAGGCGGCTTACATTGCTGACAGGATTTTATTAGTATTTGCATACGGAATTATATATTAATAATCCCTACTGTTTATAATTACATGAAGAGTGTATAACAAGCCACACATACAACTTTAGTCATTGTCTAATTTAAGTAGTCCGCTGCATAGGCGATTAGACCAACCGATTGGTTCTACACTATGCTGCTATACCTGAACCCACCTGTGAGTTACCTATTTAAACACTCTGTTTATTAACCCATACAGATCCAAACCTAACGTCACCGCAACACCTAATCACTTAAGCCAGCTAGCTCATTACAGATCCATTTACCCAAATCAGCTTAGGTCTTCTCAAGATACACTATACCAGACACATTGCTAGTATTGCAGAGCCAGTTAACCTTGAAGCAAACCCACTAGAGCAGCCCGTACACATTTTACAGGATCACCTAGATTAGACCCTTGTAGATGTTCATACAACCCAGTTCCTACTGTGGCTCTCCACCAGTTTTCTGTATTCTATTTTCTTAGATGTTTTATGAGGCAGATCCTCCTAATCCAGTTAGCCGCCAAGCCAGGTTGGTGTTACCGATCCTCCCTGTGGAATGGATTTATGCGCACCCAACTCGATCTGCATCTTTTGATCATAGTTTCCTTTCTGGATCAAGCATTGACCAGTATGACCGTCAAAGGCTGTACTACTTCACCTACTTGGAATTTCTACCATGCAGGTCCCCTGCCCATAGATCCTGTTAAGATTTATTTGTGTAATGTTACATCTCGCCAAATGCCCCATCATACTTCCAATATCTAGATGATATTGGTGCAACGTGATTTACAGGGTTACAACCCCAGAAACAGACAGTGTTTACCGTAAGTTGAATACAAAGGTCCAGGTAATTATTCAAATTTGTCGACAGTGGGATTTGAACTCCAGACCTCTGCATGGCAGTCTGGCAACCTAACTACTACACTAAGATCGCCAGACCTTGAGTTCTGCTCTTGTTGAGTTTGATGCATTTGAAATTGATTTATTAAATTTGATTTAGGTATTGTTTTGAAGTATCTATGCAATACCAGTTTTGATATTTGGGGATTGGGAGTTTTTAATAGATGCATCTGTGTAGAAATATAAGTTATTTGGATTTAGAATTAGGATTTTGTTATAGAGGTTTATAATTTGATTTTGATAGTATTGGTTTGTAATTGTGTTTTATATAAGAGATATATCAGGTAATGAGATTGTAATTTCTGGTAAAGTATATGTTGTTGGTGTTGTAAGGAAGTAGTATATTTTATGTAGAGCTTGGATTTCTTGTTGATTGATGCTAAGTTTAAATTGTTGGTTTTCTTTCTGTGTTTTATATTTGATATTAATTAGTTGATTATAGTTAATATGGAGTTGATTTGGTGTTAGTGATAGTAGTATTGAGTTTGTATTTTGTGAGAGGATTTGATAGATTTGAATTGTTATTTGAGAAGGTAAAAAATTAGTAATCTTTCTAATTTTGTAATCAGTTTGGGTATTGAGTAGAGACCAGTGATTTTTGTTTTGGTTTTGTAAAGTTATGAGGTCTAGTGTATTTAGAAAGGGATTTGTCAGTGAGAGATTTATATTTGGCCAAATTTCAGAGATTGGAGTTGTTTTGATTTGGTCTGAAAGATTTTTATACTATTTAGGAGTTGGTCTCTATGGTAGTTTGTGAATTCTAAGATATGTATTTTTCTAAAGAAGTAGAAATTGGTTATCTGCTATGAGAAGTTGTTCAATGAATAGGATTTGATTGTTTTTAAGACTTAGAGTCATAGCTGTATTTGGTTTAGGAAGAAAGTTGTATATAAGATTTAGTTGTTTAGTTTGGTTGTTAGTTTGTAGGTTGTTAGGAGAAGGGTTGTTGAGTGACATATTGTTTTTATAGATAGGTATGAGTTAGTTTATAATTGTAAAATTTAAGGTTTTTCGTTGGTTTGAGAGAATAGTTTTCTTTGTTAGTATGGGTTGCCAGATTTTAGTCAACTATTCTTTTATATGAGCTAAGGTAATTTGGAATAAAAGTGTATTGGAGTTTAGACATTTGTCAATATTGCTACTGTTTGTTAAAAGAAGTAGTTTGTTAAGTATTAGGATATTTAGAAGTTGAGAGTTTGTAAGAATATCATTATTTGTATTGATTGGAAGATGTAGCATATGTTTAATACTTTTGGTAAGTTTAGTTAAAAGTTAGTTGATTTTTTTCTAAGGAAGAAAATATATTTGAAGGAGATATTCTATTAAAGGTGATAAAATTGTGTTGAAAAATCAAGAGATTTGTATTAGAAGAAGTTTTTTGAATTGGATAAGGTGAGTGAATTGGTATATTTTGTTAGAGATTATATTTATTGTAGGTTTTGATGTGCCGTTTCTATCAAGAAAGATACCTAAGTATCTTATAATTTCATTTGATTTGCGAGGAAGAATTTGTTGGTTTTTAAAAGTCAAAAGAGAGTTAGGTGATATGTCAGTTTGAGAAAGTTTGGATTTGGATATGTGGAGAAGATCTGATATGGAGAGGTTTATTTGGATATTATTAATTTGGTAAAGTTTTGAAACATCATTTAGTATTTCCTGAAGGTGTCTTTTAATTCACAGTGCCAAATGGTATTATCCATAAATGCTAATGGAGGGATTGTGATAGAAGAATGTTTATTTGAGAATATGAGATTAGTAGGAGATTTAGTTATTATTTTGAGGAATTTGGATTTATGTTTAGTATTGATATAGCTTAGTATAGGGTCATAGTATTTTTCCAAAGAAGTGGTGAAAAGGTTTCATCCTGTTCGATTTCAGAATGCAAAGTAATAAGATTAGTAAGACCATTAGCTATGATCACTCTAGCTTTTCTATCTTGGTGTAGAAATTGGATAAACTTAATAGTATTTTGAGGGATACCAATTCTTTTACAAGCATCAATAAGACATTTGATATTGATTTTATTGAAAGCTTTGAACATGTCTTGAAATAGTATCCATGCTTCCTTGTTGTTTGCTTTGTAGTGTTCAATAGTATTTAGTAGGATTTGAATTGGTATGTGTGTTGAGCTATTTTTTGTATCTGTGAAGATTAGGTTGCTGAGTAGTTAGTTTTGGTTTATAATTTGATCAAGGTGTGTAGTAAATATTTTGGTTAGACATTTTTTCAGTAGCTCTATTAGAGAGATTGGTCGTACTTGATCCAAAGTAAAATTCTAAGAAGATTTTTTAGAGATAAAAAAAATATTAGATGTTTTCTATTCTGTTGGATGCTTGTAGAAATAGGCATTTAGAAAGAAAAAGACAAAGAATGTTAAGACTTTTAGAGCTAAGTGTTTTGATATGTTCATAGTTAAGTTCAGAAGGACTAGCAGCTTTTTTGTTTGGTAATCTATTTATAGCTCTAAACTATTCATCCTGTGTTATTTCTGTAAGAAGGTTTTGGTAGAGATATTCATTTTCTGGATGAGGTTTGTAGAGGTCATAAAAGGATAAGTTTGTATCTATTGGAGTATATAGAAGTTCTTATAAATATTGTTAGAAATAGTTGTTAAGAGATTGTTTGATTTCTGAAGGTTGAGTAGTTAAGTTGTTGTCAGATAAAATGCGGTCTAAGTTAATGCTATTTTTTGGTTTTTCGAGGGTATTTTGAAAGAAAAGTTTAGGATTTTCTGTAAAGTTGTTGTTCCTTTCCTGTAATTTATTTTGGATTTCTGTTAGTGTTTGTTCTTTTATTTTTTTTTGTATTTGGAATTTTAAGTTTTTGATTTCACTTTTAAAGAGAAGAGGAATAGTATTAGGGTTTGGATTTGAAATTAGAAATTGTTGAAAATATAAGCAGAATTGACCAAGTATAGACCAATATCCATATCACACTTCTTGACTATGCAAATATCCTACTAAACCCTTTTGCTATATCAGATCACTCAATAATCACTCTTGAAACAACAATCTTTCTAAACAAACCCACTATACTTCCACTTTTTACAAGAACTCTATTCACATAAGACAAAACACAACTTACTCAAATAAGAAGCTTTTCAATAACAAACAGAACAAAGTTTTAATTATCTGTCAGATCCAATCTCAAAAATTACGAACATAGAAGATCTGAATACTATATGGAACCAAATTAAAAAATCAATTAACAAAGTATCTTTCAAACATATTTCTTATAAAAAAATCAAAACAAATACATTATCAAATACCAACTCAAAACCTATACTACTTCCACTATTTAACCAACTAAAAAATGCTATTGCTATTAAAAAATCTTTTAAAAACCCAGATATCTCTCAACTTTACAACTCTTACACAAATAAATACTCATACAATACTCTTCTACTCAAATC
>CAJVPM010001599.1:0-11652 GCA_910592325.1 Scutellospora calospora | reverse complement strand
CCAACATTTTTTTCGATTTGGGAGGTTCTAGGCGTTATGGGTTATTGTGGATGGGAAGAAGGCAGCGTTCTCGGTACCAGTCCCTACCGCGAAGGATGAAAATCTGCTTCTTTGCTTTTTGCACTGGCCTCTCGGTTAGCTTGATCTGCACGATTGCTTATTGTAGGTTGGTTACTGGAGGCCTTTTGATATTGGCAACAAAAGTTTTGGGGGATTTAAAAAGAGAAAACATGTAAATACCGAGAACGAACGAATTATGTTGAATGCCATTTCTTGTGACTTCGCCCTTTTATCGTCATGTCCGATACAGACGATGCTTCTTGCTTGCCGTCGACATGATGTGTACTTTGGAACCTTGGTGCCGTGTGACGTGACGAAAGTCTAAACGAACACCATGATGAACAGGCGATCAGGATCAGGTACACGACTCCACGTTGTCGGACAAAGATCAACACGGTACTAAAATGGCGCCATAGCACTCTTTTCCCCTGCGTCGGACCACGAGCATCCCGTTCCAAACCCCCTCACGCGTCTCCTCAGACGACTCCTCACTTACTAACCTCTCCTACTCCTCCTCCTCCATCATCGGTACCTCGATACCCACGTGCCAAAGGCCCCACTGCCTAAAAAGACAAACACCGCCGAACACCTACCTACAATCGTCCGAACCGACCCGTCGTCCGGCTACACGGGACAATCATGTGTCGTTTCCTTATCTACAGTGGTCACCAGCCCATCCTCCTGTCCCACCTAATCACCTCGCCGACCCACAGCATCCTCACGCAGAGCTACGACTCCCGCCTGCGTCTGGACCACCGCCGCCCTCACAATGGCGACGGCTTCGGCGTGGGCTACTACACCGCCGCCGCGCGCAAGACCGACCACTCCCACGAAGACTCCTCCACCGCCAAGCAGAACGAGATAGACCTGGGCCCGGAGCCGTGCATCTTCACCTCGACCATCCCCGCCTGGAACTGCCGCAACCTCGAGCGTCTGGCCAGCAAGACCGTCAGCCCGCTGGTCTTCGCCCACGTCCGCGCCAGCACCGAAGGCGCCCTCTCCGACGCCAACTGCCACCCTTTCTCGCGCGGGGCGCTCATGTGGATGCACAATGGCGGCGTCGGCGGCTGGAAGATGGGCGTCAAGAGGAGGCTGGTGTCGAGCGTGGGCGATCGCTGGTTCGAGGGCGTGGGAGGCAGCACCGACAGTGAGTGGGCGTTTGCGCTCTTCCTCGACTGCTTGGAGCGGCTTGGTGCAGACCCGGACGATGAGGTGAAGCAGAGAGACGGATTCGGACACACGGTGCTGCGTAAGGCTATGCTCAAGACGATCGAGAGGATCAATGGCTTCATCGCTGAGATCCCAGAGGAAACTCGCGCGCAGGGCGATATGCGGAGCTTGCTTAACTTCGCTGTTACGGACGGCAAGAGCGTCGTGTGCACGCGCTATGTTAGCAGCAGGACAGACGACGCGGCGAGCTTGTTCTTCAGCTCTGGAACCAGCTGGACGAAACAGCCAGGCACCGAGCCGGCGAACAGCAAGCCGCAAGTCGGCAGCGGCGAGTACAAGATGGAGCGCAGAGACCGCGGCTCGGACATTGTGCTGGTGGCCAGCGAGCCGCTGACTTTCGAGCGCGACAATTGGGTTACGGTGCCCACGAACAGCGTCCTCACTATCCACAACCAGACCGTGCTCATCCATCCTATTGTCGATGAGTTCTACAACCACGCACCGACAACGACTCGTAGTCGCGGCTTTGCTGTTGCGCAGGGTCAGACTACGGGTGATGGTTTGGCGGAGAAGAAGGGTGCGGCGGCTGCTGCTGCTGCTGTGGTTGGGCAGAGTTTGTTGTCGGAGCAAGTGAAGAAGGCTGGTCTTGCGGCTGCTTGATTGCTGGGCGTGGTTGATTCAGTGGAAATTCGCGAGGCATGGCTTGCAAGCATGAGAAAGGCGGATTGTATTACATCCTTGGTTTCTTGGTTTCTCAGTCGGAGACCATCCATTCATTCTTTTAGCGAGTGCGTTCGGCGTTTGGGTTATATGGGTTTGGTGAGGAATGAGGAATGGCATTCATGGGCTAAGCAGTTTTGCATATACAAGATAGAAACAGATTACCAGACTGAACTATGAAACTGAGATTGGGGTTTGGGCAAAGCTGGAACATCATGTGTATCGTCGTCGTTTCTCTGGGCATGTCATACCTACCTATGCACAGTATGCACATGTCTTGCGGTACAGAGACCGCACCTGCATAGTATGCGTCGTTCATGTACTCCTTGGAGTCTGCTTTTCTTCGTTGAGCATGCGGCTATCACATTCACAGCCCTCATCCCTCACAACGACAGATGGATGGATGGACTTGGTCCAATGCCGATGGTGCCTTATGCCTTCATGTTCCATTTTCAGCGTGACAGAACTTCCAGTTCCTGCCCTGACTGATGATGACTTGTCAACCTATCCCAAGGTCTCCAATCATGAACCCACATCACTCCTTCTGATAGAACAACTCTGGGTAGCGGTGAGTGGCATCCACCAGTGCTTCGACGGCGTTGAAATCTGTTTTGTTCAAAGTGATTTTTCGTCAGTCGATGTTGACAAGATGCTACTCTCTCTCTCGTTGGATTAAGAAAGGACTCACCAATCCCACCCTCAGGCCCCAGATCCGTGCTCGCCATCACCCGCACGCTCAGGTCGTTTTGCACTTTGCCGATGATTTCTACCGCGTGGTTGAGTTGGAGGTGTGAGTCCTGTTGATGGATGACGTGAAGTTAGCACAAAGTGTAATAACCCGAGGCGACCATCACATCTGTTGATGTGACTTTCTTTCTTCCCATGAATGTGAGATCTTTCCGGGAGTGGATTTTGTTATTGAGAATTTGCTCGTTCATCAAACTTACGCGGTTCAGGAAAACGCTGACCTGCCCTCCGGCGTCGATTGTCGCTTGCTCGCCACGGAGCTGGCGCACTTTGCCTAGGATGCGGACGGTCTTGTGGGAGAATTGCTCGAGGTAAGGGGCGGTGATGCGGGGGGTTGCTTCGGACATGATTGCTTTGTTTTCTTCTGTTGTGTTTGTGTTGGAAGTCTTGGTTTGATGTGTAGTGGTTTTGATATCGGCCTGATGTTTTGTCGTGGTTGGTTTGGAGTGGCGTGTGGTTCTTTCAGACGGGCGGACGCGTCAAAGACGCGCGAAGCACTTTAAGTGGACCTCAGGTGTGGAAGTCGGGTTTAGGCGGAGCGAGAACACGTGACGAGCTTGTGTGAACATTGGATCCAATCCATCATGGACTCATTATTATCCAGTTTAAGAGGCATGTTGTCGACTGACACTTTAAAACAGCTGACCAACTCTCGAGAGCCTGAGATTGAGATAGAAAGAATTGTACAACACGCTGTGTATTGCGAGCCTGGCTAATGTGTTACAAAATTCTATACTACAGATGATCACTTTTCAAACCTACGCCGTTGCCACCTGCTCAGCAGGCGCAGGCGCAGGGACAGGCGCACTCTTGCCTGACTTCACAGCACCGCCCGCCGCCAGTTTGGCAGCCCGTGCGGCAACAGCCTCTTTGACCGCATTCACGATCTCGCCTCTGGCCATGTTGAAGCCCTGGCTGTCGCTTATCACCCCTTGAGTCTCCTCGGATATCTCCCCTTGAGGTACCTCGGACGTCTCCTCGGCGAAGGCCTGCATCAATCCCCTGCTCGCCTTATAGGCCTGAGTTCTGCTGTTCCTGGAGCTAGCAACATCCATGATGGGCTCTTGGTCCGCATTGGGTGCACGGTTGCGGGCGAAGCCCATGGGCTGATGGTCGATCGTCTCAGGCCAGGATTCGGCGTATTCAGCGTCCAAGTGGTTGGCCCACTTGATGACAATGCCTTCTGTGCTAAAGACAGGGGCCTTTCCACGCTCCAGACGTGCGCGCAATGGTCCGCGCTTGGGTAGCGTTCTCGGCATAGGATAATCGGGAAGCATCTCGCGGAGGCGGGCGTCCTGCTGCTCGGGCGAAAGCTCGACATTGCTCTCCTTTGATCCCTCCTTCAATTCCTCCTTCGCGCGCTTCACTTGATCCATAGACCAGTCCATCTTGTCCTTTCGCGCTTTCAGCACATTCACTTGCTTCCTCAACTGTGTTTTGGACATCTCAGCTGGCTCGTCGGCATTGGAAGACGCCGCGTGTTGCTTTTGCAGTTGCTGGATCTCCTGGTCAATCTTTTTGAGACCGCCCTGTTCCCCCTCTTTTGCCAGATCAATCATAGTCTGGACCTGATATGCTCGCCGACTTGTCGCCTCCTCGTTCTTGCTCTGTTGCGTCTTTGCGCCCAAGGCCTCCTGGGCCGCCAAAACAGCAGCCAAATCCGCCACACTGTTTGCACGCTGGTCCAAAACGGCAGCCACCCTCAGCTTCTTCTTCTTGTGCTTGATGACATCGTACACGTTCTCCTTCTTGCTGCCACCCCTGTCCCTCAGTTGCTCCTCCAGTCTCTCAATTTCCTTCTTCGAGTGGTTCAATGACAGCAGCGCGGGAGGCTCCCATGAAGTCTCGTGCAGCTTCCGCCATTCCCACGAAGACTCCTCCACCGCCAAGCAGAACGAGATAGACCTGGGCCCGGAGCCGTGCATCTTCACCTCGACCATCCCCGCCTGGAACTGCCGCAACCTCGAGCGTCTGGCCAGCAAGACCGTCAGCCCGCTGGTCTTCGCCCACGTCCGCGCCAGCACCGAAGGCGCCCTCTCCGACGCCAACTGCCACCCTTTCTCGCGCGGGGCGCTCATGTGGATGCACAATGGCGGCGTCGGCGGCTGGAAGATGGGCGTCAAGAGGAGGCTGGTGTCGAGCGTGGGCGATCGCTGGTTCGAGGGCGTGGGAGGCAGCACCGACAGTGAGTGGGCGTTTGCGCTCTTCCTCGACTGCTTGGAGCGGCTTGGTGCAGACCCGGACGATGAGGTGAAGCAGAGAGACGGATTCGGACACACGGTGCTGCGTAAGGCTATGCTCAAGACGATCGAGAGGATCAATGGCTTCATCGCTGAGATCCCAGAGGAAACTCGCGCGCAGGGCGATATGCGGAGCTTGCTTAACTTCGCTGTTACGGACGGCAAGAGCGTCGTGTGCACGCGCTATGTTAGCAGCAGGACAGACGACGCGGCGAGCTTGTTCTTCAGCTCTGGAACCAGCTGGACGAAACAGCCAGGCACCGAGCCGGCGAACAGCAAGCCGCAAGTCGGCAGCGGCGAGTACAAGATGGAGCGCAGAGACCGCGGCTCGGACATTGTGCTGGTGGCCAGCGAGCCGCTGACTTTCGAGCGCGACAATTGGGTTACGGTGCCCACGAACAGCGTCCTCACTATCCACAACCAGACCGTGCTCATCCATCCTATTGTCGATGAGTTCTACAACCACGCACCGACAACGACTCGTAGTCGCGGCTTTGCTGTTGCGCAGGGTCAGACTACGGGTGATGGTTTGGCGGAGAAGAAGGGTGCGGCGGCTGCTGCTGCTGCTGTGGTTGGGCAGAGTTTGTTGTCGGAGCAAGTGAAGAAGGCTGGTCTTGCGGCTGCTTGATTGCTGGGCGTGGTTGATTCAGTGGAAATTCGCGAGGCATGGCTTGCAAGCATGAGAAAGGCGGATTGTATTACATCCTTGGTTTCTTGGTTTCTCAGTCGGAGACCATCCATTCATTCTTTTAGCGAGTGCGTTCGGCGTTTGGGTTATATGGGTTTGGTGAGGAATGAGGAATGGCATTCATGGGCTAAGCAGTTTTGCATATACAAGATAGAAACAGATTACCAGACTGAACTATGAAACTGAGATTGGGGTTTGGGCAAAGCTGGAACATCATGTGTATCGTCGTCGTTTCTCTGGGCATGTCATACCTACCTATGCACAGTATGCACATGTCTTGCGGTACAGAGACCGCACCTGCATAGTATGCGTCGTTCATGTACTCCTTGGAGTCTGCTTTTCTTCGTTGAGCATGCGGCTATCACATTCACAGCCCTCATCCCTCACAACGACAGATGGATGGATGGACTTGGTCCAATGCCGATGGTGCCTTATGCCTTCATGTTCCATTTTCAGCGTGACAGAACTTCCAGTTCCTGCCCTGACTGATGATGACTTGTCAACCTATCCCAAGGTCTCCAATCATGAACCCACATCACTCCTTCTGATAGAACAACTCTGGGTAGCGGTGAGTGGCATCCACCAGTGCTTCGACGGCGTTGAAATCTGTTTTGTTCAAAGTGATTTTTCGTCAGTCGATGTTGACAAGATGCTACTCTCTCTCTCGTTGGATTAAGAAAGGACTCACCAATCCCACCCTCAGGCCCCAGATCCGTGCTCGCCATCACCCGCACGCTCAGGTCGTTTTGCACTTTGCCGATGATTTCTACCGCGTGGTTGAGTTGGAGGTGTGAGTCCTGTTGATGGATGACGTGAAGTTAGCACAAAGTGTAATAACCCGAGGCGACCATCACATCTGTTGATGTGACTTTCTTTCTTCCCATGAATGTGAGATCTTTCCGGGAGTGGATTTTGTTATTGAGAATTTGCTCGTTCATCAAACTTACGCGGTTCAGGAAAACGCTGACCTGCCCTCCGGCGTCGATTGTCGCTTGCTCGCCACGGAGCTGGCGCACTTTGCCTAGGATGCGGACGGTCTTGTGGGAGAATTGCTCGAGGTAAGGGGCGGTGATGCGGGGGGTTGCTTCGGACATGATTGCTTTGTTTTCTTCTGTTGTGTTTGTGTTGGAAGTCTTGGTTTGATGTGTAGTGGTTTTGATATCGGCCTGATGTTTTGTCGTGGTTGGTTTGGAGTGGCGTGTGGTTCTTTCAGACGGGCGGACGCGTCAAAGACGCGCGAAGCACTTTAAGTGGACCTCAGGTGTGGAAGTCGGGTTTAGGCGGAGCGAGAACACGTGACGAGCTTGTGTGAACATTGGATCCAATCCATCATGGACTCATTATTATCCAGTTTAAGAGGCATGTTGTCGACTGACACTTTAAAACAGCTGACCAACTCTCGAGAGCCTGAGATTGAGATAGAAAGAATTGTACAACACGCTGTGTATTGCGAGCCTGGCTAATGTGTTACAAAATTCTATACTACAGATGATCACTTTTCAAACCTACGCCGTTGCCACCTGCTCAGCAGGCGCAGGCGCAGGGACAGGCGCACTCTTGCCTGACTTCACAGCACCGCCCGCCGCCAGTTTGGCAGCCCGTGCGGCAACAGCCTCTTTGACCGCATTCACGATCTCGCCTCTGGCCATGTTGAAGCCCTGGCTGTCGCTTATCACCCCTTGAGTCTCCTCGGATATCTCCCCTTGAGGTACCTCGGACGTCTCCTCGGCGAAGGCCTGCATCAATCCCCTGCTCGCCTTATAGGCCTGAGTTCTGCTGTTCCTGGAGCTAGCAACATCCATGATGGGCTCTTGGTCCGCATTGGGTGCACGGTTGCGGGCGAAGCCCATGGGCTGATGGTCGATCGTCTCAGGCCAGGATTCGGCGTATTCAGCGTCCAAGTGGTTGGCCCACTTGATGACAATGCCTTCTGTGCTAAAGACAGGGGCCTTTCCACGCTCCAGACGTGCGCGCAATGGTCCGCGCTTGGGTAGCGTTCTCGGCATAGGATAATCGGGAAGCATCTCGCGGAGGCGGGCGTCCTGCTGCTCGGGCGAAAGCTCGACATTGCTCTCCTTTGATCCCTCCTTCAATTCCTCCTTCGCGCGCTTCACTTGATCCATAGACCAGTCCATCTTGTCCTTTCGCGCTTTCAGCACATTCACTTGCTTCCTCAACTGTGTTTTGGACATCTCAGCTGGCTCGTCGGCATTGGAAGACGCCGCGTGTTGCTTTTGCAGTTGCTGGATCTCCTGGTCAATCTTTTTGAGACCGCCCTGTTCCCCCTCTTTTGCCAGATCAATCATAGTCTGGACCTGATATGCTCGCCGACTTGTCGCCTCCTCGTTCTTGCTCTGTTGCGTCTTTGCGCCCAAGGCCTCCTGGGCCGCCAAAACAGCAGCCAAATCCGCCACACTGTTTGCACGCTGGTCCAAAACGGCAGCCACCCTCAGCTTCTTCTTCTTGTGCTTGATGACATCGTACACGTTCTCCTTCTTGCTGCCACCCCTGTCCCTCAGTTGCTCCTCCAGTCTCTCAATTTCCTTCTTCGAGTGGTTCAATGACAGCAGCGCGGGAGGCTCCCATGAAGTCTCGTGCAGCTTCCGCCATTCCCTCAATTTCTTGAAGACGTGGCGGCCTTGAGCGTCTGCGTGTTCGCCTTCGGGGATTGAGAGAGTCCAGAGAGGGCGCCAGAGATCCTTGCGCAAATGGGTGAAGGAGGTGTTTGCGCCGGTGTCGGGGAATTGCCTGGCAACAGAGGCGTTCTAGAGGTTGTTAGCATGGTGTGGATGGAGGAGATTGGCGGACAGGGAATCTCACGTGAATGTACGGGGTGAACGAGTAGAGGACCTGGTTGGTGCGCACATGGGCGTAGGCGTGAATGACACGCTGGCTGCTACGCTCCATATTTCCAGATGCGATCGAAGTGTTGGTGCAATGGTAGGTGTGAGAGCGGAATGCGCACTGGCTCCGTCCAATGTCGGCGGCGTAGGAGAGAGATTCTTGATGTTCGAGCCAGCTACGGTCGGCGACACCTTCCACTACGCCTTGTTTCTCCCCCGAGCTCGCCGCTATTACCCTTGTACCGCGGTTTGATTAAGGTCAGCCTGCCATTTGATTGATCCTCCTCCTCTCTTCGAGCTGTCCAGGTAGCTCGCGTGCACTCACATACATGTAGCCACTATTCACACTCATCCCTCCCTCGTGTACAAAAACAACACCTCCACCACCACCACTGCCTTCTAATTGTAGGGATGAATGGCCTCCAAGCCCTCCACCCAGCCCGTGCAACATGCCAGCGGCCTGCCTGCTCGTCGGGATAGACCTTGGCTACTCCCATATGTAAAGCACACCCACATCTCTCGCCCATGAGAGACATATGCTGAACCTCGCAGTAGAATCGCCGACTCCGTAATCTCGTCTCTGTCTCTCTCCGAAATCTCTCCTTGAGCGCCTCGCCATCATCTCGCCAGCGCGGCAAGACCATTGACGACGATGCGATACCAAACAACCTGGTCTCACCTGCAAAACTTGTTGCCTTGCGCGAGAAGAAGTCACTAGGCCATTCGCGAAGCTCTTCTGATTTGCGGCGCGTGCCTGAGGATGCGTCCTATCCAGAGGAGGCCAATGCGACGGACAATCGAGGAACAACTGTGAACGATGCCTCGACAGCTCAGGACAAGAGTAATGGAGCTCCAAAGACACCACCACGGCCGTCTTTCGCGAAGCTGCGGAGGCGCAGTACTCTCGAGTGGGCAAATGCAAGTCCCCAATCGCGGCAAGAGAAGCTGGAAAGCATGACAACCGAGCGTATGGCAGATGTGTTCTTTAGCTTGCATATTGCCGACATCGAAGGTATGAATAAGATAATACGATGGGATCGACAGACAGCTGCAGCGTGCTGACCTCTCCCAGAACCAATATATGTCTCCGAAGTTGTGAACCACACCATGAACCCAACCTTCCGCTCAATTGACTTTGATACTTGCGCTCCCGGGACCACGCGCCTCGATGAGGTGACTGTTCGGGTCTGGATAAAGAGTGTCAAATGGCACAGCTGGCGCCAGTTACTGGAAGTGGTCCTCAAGCTTCGCGAATTGCAGTACTTGGGCAAGCATCTGGAGAATCTAGAGCGTCCACTGCCTGCGAACGCGATCGTCTTTCATCTATCAGACGGAGTGTACATGACATTTACGTCTTTGGCTCAATACGCACCGCCTCCGTTTGTGCCCATAACAGCCCGCTCCAACAGCACTCGTGTGCTCCCGAGCAGCTCATTCGATGCGCTTTTACGGCTCTCAAAGCTAGATGATAGCATTCAGGACGCTCTTGCAACGCGCAACAAAATCGCTGCGGAGTTGGAGGCGATTCTGGAGGAGAACAGGATCGCAATAGTTGATCGAGATCGCGTTGCAGAGGCCGAAGACCGACTTAAAACGATTGAGTATGCTAAAAAGACGGTCGCGAAGCAACTCGAAAAGGCACGAGCGCAAACTGGTGAGAAGCGTGCATCTCTCAACAATCGGCGGGATCTCATGTCTAAGGACAATGCGCAAAACAATACGCAGGCTGAGAGTATGCAAGACGGTCGATCTGATGCCCCAAAAACGCGCACGTCACTCGCCCAAACCAAGAAAGACGTCCAGAACCAACGCCGCCGTGTCTGCGAAGACTTGCAAAAGGTTTACCCTATCCAACCGATCAAAAACAAAACCCTCGCCTTTACCATACGGGATCTCCCTCTCCCAAATTCGGAAGACTTGGACTCTTCGTCCCCTGAAACCATCGCAGCAGCGTTAGGTTGTGTGTCACACGTCTTACAACTGCTCAGCTTCTATCTCGGACATCCGCTCGTCTACCCCGTGACTCCCCGTGGAAGCACAAGCACAATCTACGACTCTATCAGTCTCCTCAAGACAAACGCAAGGGAGGCTCAGCGGTACGGCGCCGACAAGAACTTACGGACCTACCCTCTCTTCTCGCGTGGCGTGCCACGCTTCAGATTTGAGTACGCGCTCTTCTTGTTGAACAAGGATATTCAGTTGCTGCTCGAAACAGGGTTCGGCGTTCGCGTCCTGGACATCAGACATACTTTGCCCAACTTGAAGTACCTTCTCTACGTGGCCACGGCAGGCGAAGGCGAGCTCCCCGCGCGTAAAGCAGGTGGAATCAGAGGCTTGATGCGCTCTGGAGGCGCTGGTAGCAGGGCTGGTAGCAGTGACTCCTCATCCTCGGCTCTGAGCGGCATCCTTTGGCATGGTGGTGGAAGATCAGAAGATGGGAGAGGCAAAGGAGCTGTGGACAGTCTTAGGAGGAATGCCGGTTCACTTGATCGGAGGCCGAGGACGTGACGGCAAGTGTTGTTGTTCAGCCGGGTGATATGTGAAATTGTTCCTTGGGCTATAGGATCCATGTCGGATCTTGTGGCTTCATCGGGCGTTTCCGACTTTATTCGACTTTTGGTAATCAAGCCGGTTCCATCCAATATGGATGTGGACAACAGGGGACCATTTCACGAACATCGATTCCCTTTATCCCAAGATTACGACAACATTTTCATCTCTCCAGGCGTATGCTAACCTCACTCGCACACAAAACACAAAAGTGTATGTGAATATTTCGCGACGTCTCAAAACGACAGTTGTCCAGATGGATCTAGGTATCTAGCTATCCGAGGATCAAGAACATTGCGAGAACGAGGGCAGACCGATGTAACCAGTGAATGTACAGGTTGCAAGTCTTTACTCATATGAAGGCAAGTCCCAAGACACTGTATCCAGCTGCCGTTCCAGATCTGTTATGCGGCTTTCTGGAGCAGTCGCAGGACTCGGAAAGGAACATGTACATATCATGTATTCATTCCAGCGGGAGATACATAGCAAAGTGGAATAGATAGAAAGGAATGGTACATGCTGAAAGTGCTCGAAAGAAAACCGAGAAGGATATCTTGAGAAATTGGAAAAAAGCATTGACGAGTGGTAGCAAAATTGCAAAGAAAAGCAGAACAAGGACTAGAGAAAACGCTCG
>CAJVPM010001598.1:0-11654 GCA_910592325.1 Scutellospora calospora | reverse complement strand
AGAATAAAACTAGTTGTTTTTTTTAGTAATCTTATTCTTTCTAGTGATTTTTCAAGTATTTCTAGGCTCACTGAATCAAATGCCTTATACTGTTTTGAAACAGAATCTATAGTTTATTATTCTTTTACCTTACATCTTCTAAGATATTGTTCATTATATAAACTGGACTTGTTGTACTATTGCCTGACAGGTTTGTATTATTTGGTCTCTCTAGCATATTGTGTTCTACTATGATTCTGTTTAGTCTTTGAGTTACTACTCTTACTACAGTCTTGTGAAAAGTTTTGATCAAGACTATTAAATATATGTAAGATAAATTGAAGTTCTAGTCTTCTCTTTTAGGAATAGAATATAGTTAGCTTAACTTCTATTTAGCTAGTATTTCTCCTTCACAAATACATATGTTCACAAGGTATCTAAAGAGTTTTTGTGCTATAGAACCTACTTTTTTAATTAGTAGATAACTTATATCTGCTAGACCTGATGCTGATTTGGCCTTTGTCTTTCTGAGTACTTTTGTCTATTCCTTTTCAGAGACCTCACTCTCCAAACTATCATATATTTTTGTATCTATTTTTTCCAAAGGTTTATAAACTTTTTTCCATTACTTAGACATGTTTGTATCTTGAATATTTTTTTTCTAAATTGCTTTTGAAAGTGATCTCTCACTTCTTCTAAGACTTAATTTTTTTGATATAGTAGAGTTATATCAGAATCATCTTTTCTTATAACTCTATCTATAACTACTTGTCTCGAAGATCTTTTAAGTAGGCTACTAATTATATGCTTAAGCTTCTCTTATATTGCTTTATAATATTGTTCTACTGCTTGGTTTATTTTTTCTAGTTCTTTTTTTTTTTTTTCTTGTTATACTTTTGTATATATGATCTTCTACTAAGTCTTAAGATCTTTAAGTCTTCTTTTGGACTATACTCTTTCTGAGAATTCTTCTATTTCAGTTTTGTATTCTTCATTTAAATACTTTATCTATAAATTGATATTAGTTCTATTTGCTTCATTGATCTGTTGACCAATTCCTACTGCACATTGCTAACATATTTTTTTAATTTTCTTTAAGTCTTTCTTTATGCTATCACTTGTATTTACTTTTTTTTTTGTCTTGATTCTCTTAAGTACAACTTTTTTGCCTAGTAGTATAGCTTTAGCATACTTGATAATACTAGCTAATATTATATTCCACAGATCATCTTTGTTTATTGCTTCTAATCTATTTAGATTATCTTTCTTTTTTTTTTTCTATTACCTAGCTTCTCCTCAAATGTATTGTCTAGCTTTGTTTTGTAATCTTCTTAGTTCTCTTTTGTAGCTTTTTCTAGGTTAAACACCTATTGTTTGCCCTTTAGCTTTTTATCGCAAGCTATAGTTCTAGATTTTTTTATAATTTCTGTTGCTATATTTGCCTTTACTATTGCATGATTGTTATTTGTAATTATATTTGACTTAGTTATCTGACAACTTATTAGGCCTTGTATTAGATCTTTTGAGATCTAGATATAGTCGATTCTAGATTTAATCTAATTATTTAATTTAGTAAACTTCTTTTCATATGAGTGTAATTTTCTGAATATATCTATCATGTCTGAGTTACTTAGCCAATTCAGAAGAGTGAGTTTTTAAGTTTGTTTTGAGTCTTCTCTGTTTTAGTCTAGATCTTTGCATCTTATATCATTCAGATCACCTAATACTATGATTTTTATAGCTCTCTTTCAGCAATTATAGATTTTCCTTATGATTTACTGCTATATATCCTTTCTAGTCTTCTGATTATTATAAGGAATATATATTACTATTATCTGTACTTTTTGCTTTTTAAAGATGAAAAGAGCTTTCATACAGTATATGTTGTTTTGTTTTATCTGCCTCAGATACTTTTTCTATTTTTTATTCATAATTAATTCTACTTCAGACCTTTTTTCTTGTTTTTTTCTGCATCTGTTCAAAATTTTAAATAATCTTCATATCTACTTATGCTAAACTTTTTTTGTCTTTTTGTTATGTTAGTTTTATTAATTCTAATCATATCTATTTTCTTTTATTTTGCTTATTCCAAAAGTATTTCTAATTTAACTAAGTTGTCTTTGATCTCATTAATATTATATATAGCTATGTTTAATAACTAATAGTCTTCTATTATAATATCTCTACTCTCTTCTGCTTTATTTCCCTTTTCTACTCTCTTTTCTAACTAAAAACAGTTAGC
Organism: Scutellospora calospora; assembly: GCA_910592325.1. Lineage (NCBI taxonomy): Eukaryota > Fungi > Glomeromycota > Glomeromycetes > Diversisporales > Gigasporaceae > Scutellospora > Scutellospora calospora. The sequence goes on along the minus strand of CAJVPM010001598.1, from coordinate 9,433 downwards.
ACCACTGTCTATTATTATTAATTCAACTAGGATATCTGTTAGGAGTGATTAGAAGTATCTCACTCCATATATTGAATTTTCTCTTTAAGGCTTCTTATGAGCTACAGTATATAGTCCATAGAGTTCTCGTAACTTCTGTATAGCTCTTGAAATATTATAGTACTGCTAAATACTTTGCTAAGAGGAGCTCTTCTTTTTCCTTCTTTAATTTCTTTCTTTTCCTTTTAAAATATATACCTCTTCACTGATATTCTTTGTTTGAGTTTTCAGTGTCTGATACTTCATCTTTACTTGATTTAGTATCTGAAAAACTTAAACTCTGCATATTTTAATTATATTTTTCTTTGTATGTCTTGCTATAACATGTTTTTCTTTTCTTAGTATCTATTTCTCTATTATCTTATCTTTCTCTTTTACTTAGCTAAGTCTAGTGTTAGAATAGAGAACTGCAAACTTTATGCTATTTATACAGTTCTTTTTATTTTTAAAGTATATAGTTGCACTTCTTCTGCTATTACTATTAGAGTTTCTGAAGATGTATAATGCTTTAGCATCTGTATGTTTTACTTATCTCTATAAAAGGACTTTATTTGTATCTTTTGGCAAGTTGAACAATTTTTTGCTAAAAGTATTATATGCTTTCAACTCCTCAAGATTGCATTTTCCTATTGTAACTCTGACTAGTTGATCTCTCATAAAAAGCAAGTACTATGTCTCTGCTAAATCTTTTGTATTTGTTATATTAGGAAAGAAGCTTACTTCTACTCTTGTCTTACTACAGGGTTCTTTAATCATTTCTATGTAAACTACTTTTCTTAGATGTTGTATTGTTTCAAAAATCTGGGATCTTCTTGCTTAAGTCAGTAAATTTCATATTGTTATATAGTCTTTATTTGTTTTTAATATTCTTTTCTTATCTTGTCAATTAAATATTAGATTGTTTTCTGTTGTAGCCGTATGTTTTAAAGCAGAGTATTGAGGTATTTTCTCTTTTTTTTATTTAGAAATTTCTTCGAACTTTCTCTTTGCTCTACTTTCCCTCTCAGCTTTGCTTTCTTCTTTTTTTATACTGCTTAGTAATTTTTTTTGTAATTTTTTGTTTGTAGATGTTTGCTAAGTTATTTCTTGTATAAGTCTCAATTTTTCAAAGTCTTTTTTAGAGTTTTCTAGTTTTACTCTTGTTTCTTCATAACCTTTTTTATAATCAAAAGTGATTATACACTATAGGTTCCCTTTTTCAAATTCTTTAGAGATCTTTTTTAAATATATATTCTCTCTAAGTGACTATCTAAGAGATTTTTCTCTTTGCTTTGAATTATCACTATATATATTTATAGTAGTCACCTTTGTCTCGATATTTTTTTTGTTTGTGTAGCTTTTTTTTTTGGAGCTCATATACTTTGATCTAGAGAAACTTCTTTGTATTCTTCTAAATCTACTTTATTATCTACTTGTTTCTTAGCTTCAGAATCTTTTTGATTAGCTGCAGCACTTTCTATAATTTTGCTTGTTTTGATATCTTCTATATCCTCAAATATATTGCTATTAGCTTTAGTAGTTGATATAAGTTCACTACTTAAGCTATTTGGTACTATGTAGCCTTGAGAGAATACTAATATATGCAGAGTTACTTGTTCTTCTTCTTCTACTTTCATTTCGATTTCCTCTGTCTTTACTTCTACTTCTTCTATGTAACTCATTCTTTTTTCTTCTTCTGATTCTATTAGTGCTTTTACTCTATTGAATCTATTTGTTATTGTAGCTCTTTCAATTACTGTACACTATTGTTTAGCTATTTTGACAATTTCTAATTCTATGTCTATTAACTTAGCTACTATTTTGTCTAAATGCTCTTCTAAGCCTAGTACTGCATTGCTTCTTTCTATTTCTATTTCCTTATCATATTTTTTAATTACTTCTTTAATCAGTTTCTTGATCTTTTCTTTTTTCTACATTTTATTATTTTAGTTTGCTTTCTGATATATCTATATGAGTTACTTGTTTAGTCTAAAGTACTTTTCTCCTATTTAAGACCTTGGATATTATATTTTAAAGTAACTTTGTCTTTTTCTTGAAATTTCTAGTGATTTTTTCTGATTACCTGTAGTTCGTCTGGTTTTAGTTTTGCATATATTGTCTATGTTTTAAACATATGATATATAATTTACTTATAGTATATTTTGTTTACCTTTTTTGCACATGTCTGTATTATGTAAGATTATCTGCATTTCAGAGTTTGTTTGATTTCCCAAAAAAATTTTCTAAAATTTTTATATTTTGTTCAAAGCCTAAACTTTTTCTATAATACTTAATTTTATTTAGTTTTTTTCAATTCTTTTTACTTCAGTATATGTATTTCTTTCTTTTCTTTCTTTTTACTTAAGGGATCTTATACTTGTTCTTTTTTTTTTTTTTTTTTTTATTGGTCCAACAAGGTCTCAATGCCAGTTAATTTTTATTAAGTGGTTTGTAGGTTTACATTAGTTAGTAAGAGTACAATTGGTCATACATACAACTTTAATCATTATCTATTTAAAGGTTCCGCTCAGAAGTTACTTACTAATTGCTATATCTATTATCTATTTGTAGATATTCTATTTAAACTCTCTGGCATCCTCGTCATCTCTAATGTTTACCCAATTTTATTCTTAAACCTGTACAATCTCATGCTACCTCAATGAGGACCACCCAGACTAACCTTGTGCCTTAGTTTCCTTTATTAGAAGGGCTCTATTTCAAGGTACTCTTTTATTCTCATCAAGAAAGGCTTGTGGAATACCTCAACCATGCTATGCTATATTCTAATTAAGCTAGCATATACCCTTATAGGTATTCATACAAATCTAGTTCCTACTGTAGCTCTCTACCAAATTAGTTCTCTATATATTCAGAAGTTTCACAAGTCAGATCTTTCCAAATCTAGTTAGCTGCCAAGCCAGATTAGTATTGCTACTAATGCAAGGCACTAAGCTGCATTACACAGTGAACTTACTTGTACCTGCTCAATCTGTGACTTTCATACATAGACTTCTTTTCTGGATCAAACGTTAACTAGTATGACTATAAAATCTGTATTACTTTACCTAATTTAGGGTTTCTATCATGCAGGTCCCCTGCTCGTAGATCCTATCAAAATTTATTCATACAACATAACTCGAACATTGCATCATACTTCCAATATCTGATTAATATTAGTGCAACATGATTTACAGAGTACAAACTCCAGAAACGAACAGAGTTTACTGTAAGTTGAATACAAAGGTCTAGGTAATTATTCAAATTCGTTGATAGTAGGATTTGAACCCCAGACCTCTTACATAGCAGTCTGACAACTTAACCACTACACTAAGATCACCAAACCTTATACTTATTCTTAGTGATAACTTTGAGTTAACTTGATTTTTCTTTCTACTCCAAAATTGGTCAGAGTGATCAATGGAGAAAGTTTTTTGTGAAAATGTTCATAATATGAGTTGCTTATAGCTATAGATTTCATAATACAGATATACTACTATCATATAATTAGTATTTTAAAAGACTAGTGTATCTTTGTTTTTTATATTACTACTACTAGCTTAATATATCATACCATTTCGAGTTTTTACAAGTATACTCTGAATTTAAGTCTACTCTTTATATTACAGTACTTACTCAATTAGAAAACTTATAGTTATCCTTATCAATATTCATATAAATCTCAGTTTCTGCTATAGTTCTCTATTAGATTAGTCCTTCAAGATTTTAGATATTTCACAAGGTAGATCCTCCTAATTTAATTAGCTGCTAAACCAAATTGGTATTGTCATTTGTAATTAGCATCAGGCTGCAGATTCACAATGGTCTTACTTGCATCTACTTGATCTATATTTTTTGTACTTAGGTTTTTTACTAGATCAAATATTAACTAGCTTGACTATTAAAATCTGTACTACTTCACTAAATGCAAGATTTCTACTATACAGATCCCCTGCTCATAAATTCTATCAAGATTTATTCATGTAATATAACTTAAATATTGTATTATATTTCTAATGTCTGATTAATATTAGTGCAATATGATTTATAGAGTTGTAATCTTCAGAAACAAGCAGAGTTTTCTATAAGTTAGATACAAAGGTCTGAGTAATTATTCAAATTTGTTGATAGTATGATTTGAATCTCAGACCTCTTGCATAGCAGTCTGGTAATCTAACTATTATACTAAGATTACCAGACCTAGCTGTCTAACATTTTTAACTTATAACTAGTAAGTATTTTATATGTACATTGTTGTAGAAACTAACAAATATTTATACTAAAGAAACTAATTAAATAATTTTCAATTATTAGATTTTTTTAAAAGATTATTACTTGTTACTTTAAATTCTTTATTAAGTTTTAGTTATTTAACTGTATAAAATCTATTTATCTTTAGAAGGTCTGGCAACCTAGTATAGTAATTAGATTGTCAGACTATCATGTAATAGGTTTGGGGTTCAAATTCTACTATCGACGAATTTGAATAATTTCTTAGACCTTGTAATATGTTACAGTAAACCCTATTCATTTCTGGGGGCATACCCCTATAAATTGAATTGTACTAAATTAATTAGAACTTGGAAGTGTAGTATAATATTATACAAATAAATCTTGATAGGATATATGAGCAGGAGACCTGCATGGTAGAAATCCTGAGTTAGTGAAATAGTATAGCCTTCTGACAGGACTACATTGGTTAAAGTCTGATCCAAGGAGAAAACTCAGTCTAATAAAAGTAGAAGGTTTTGAGGTCTCTGGGTGAAGGGTAACTGGGACCAGCTAGATACTAGAAAAGGACTAGGTCAACTGACTAGTGGAGGACTACAGTGGAATCTGGAATTGTACAAATATCTACAAGGGTCTAAGCTAGGTGAATATATAAAATAGGTACAGACCGTTCTAGTAGATTTGCTTTGAGATTAACTGGCTCTACGGTACTAGCAATACATCTGATACAATATATCCCAAGAGGACCTAAACTATTTGGATAAATGGATCTGTAACAAGCTAGCTAGCTTATGTAGTTAGATATTACAGTGATGTTAGATTGGATCTGTATAGGTTAATGAACAGAGTATTTAAATAGATAACTCACAGGTGGGTTACAGATATGGTAATATAGTGTAGAACTAATTAGGTGGTCTAACACCTGTGCAGTAGACTACTTAAAATAGACAATGACTAAAGTTGTATATGTGGCTTGTTGTATGCTCTTTATGTAATTACAAACAGTAGGAATTATCAATGTATAATCCTATTGACAATTCTAATAAAAATTTCTTCAGCAATGTAAGCCACCTTAACAACAAAAAAAAAAAAAAAATTTATTTATCTTTAATATTCCTATATTAAATAAATTTATCTTCAATGTTTTTATAATTAATAAAAATTTATTTATCATGTAATATGTTATAATTATATAAAAATTTTATTATAGAAAATGATTTATTTGAAAGTTTTTTAAAATATCACAAACATCTCAATTTAGTGAAATTATATATAAATGAATAACAAATAAATTAGATCTTCAAAAGATCATTATAAATAAAAGTAAATGACCAAAAATAGCTATTTGAAATAATTTTGAAATTAGAAAATCTGATGTAAAGGCTATTTATTATAATGCAAATTGTAAATATTGTATTAAAAGAAAATAGTAACGTGGAAAACCTGCAGTTATAAAAACCTATTTAGCTTTATATTGTAAAAGTAAAGTTTCTGAAAATATAAGGTGTTATTATTTAATTAAAATCACAAAATAAAATAATGATAATAATAGTAATAATAAAAATACAACACTATATTCATCTAAAATTTTATCATCTCATTTTAAACCTATATCAAATGAAAGAAATAATGAAATTAATAAAGCTTTACTTAAAGCTTTTGTTTATGCAGAAATTGTATTTTCTGTAATTAACAATCAATTTTTTATTTTTATTTTTATTTTTTTTATTGGTTTAACAAAGCTTTAATGCTAGTTAATTTTTATTAAGTAGGTTGTAGGTTTACATTAGTTAGTGAGAGTATAATTGGTCATATATACAACTTTAATCATTGTCTATTTAAAAGTTCTGCTCGGAGGTTATCTACCAATTGCCATACCTAGTATCCATTTGTAGATACTCTATTTAAATCCTCTAGTATTCTCATCATCTCTAATGCTAACTTAATTTTATTCTTAAATCTGCACAATCTTGTGCTGTCTCAATGAGGACTACTCAGACTAACCTTGTGCTTCAGTTTCTTTTATTAGGAGGGTCTTATTTCAAGGTACCCTTTAATCCTTATCAGAAGAGGCTTGCAGAATACTCTAACTATGCTATATTATTTCCTAATTAAGCTAGCATATATTCTTATAGATGTTTGTACAAATCTAGTTCTTACTGTAGCTCTCTACCAAATTAGTCCTCCATATATTCAGAAGTTTCACAAGTCAGATCCTCTCAAATCTAGTTAGCTATCAAGTCAAGTTAGTATTGCTGCTAATACAAGGCACTAGGTTGTGTTATACAATAAACTTATTCGTACCTGCTCAATCTGTAACCTTCATATACAGACTTCTTTTTTAGATCAAGCATTAACTAGTATAACTATTGAAATCTGTACTACTTTATCTAATTTGAGATTTCTACTATGCAGGTCCCCTGCTCATAGATCCTATCAAGATTTATTCATATAATATAACTTGAACATTGTGTCGTACTTCTAATATCTAATTGATATTGATGCAATATGATTTACAAGGTTACAACCCCTAGAAATGAACAGGGTTTACTGTAAGTTAGATACAAAGATCTAGATAATTATTCAAATTCATCAATAGTAGGATTTGAACTCCTGACCTCTTATATAGTAGTCTGACAACCTAACTACTACACTAAGATCACTGGACTATTAATAATCAATTTATTCATAACTTTTTTAGTATAATCAAACTAGGTTATACTTTTTATAGTAGAGTTATATTAGCTAAATAAGTATTTGATAAAAAAGTAGTTTGTATAACAATTTGGATAAATAATTTGCTTTACAAAGCATAGCATATAACTTTAGATAAATATATAAATTATTTACTTTTTTTTATTTATTTATTTATTATGGTATTCTTAATATATTTTTATTAGCATTGAATAGATTATTAAGTCTAACAAATGATTTGTTATATAATTTTATTGTTTCTATTTCAGATTATAAAGAATATTTGTATTGTATTTTAGATTTATTTGATATAATGCAAATAGGTGAATTTCTTGTATCTAAAATTTCTAATGTTGTTAATAATATCAGTTCAAATAAATTTGTAATATATATAACAGATAATAGAGATAATATTCATATTATTTATGAAATTATAACACAAAATTACTCTTATATTTAGAATATTAGATGTATTGCTTATGCATTAAATCTTATAGCAAGTGATATTGTTAAAATTAAATCTGTTAACTAGATTTTAAAACAGACTAATCAAATTGTTTAATATTTTAAAAAGTTACATAGAGTATATTGACTTTTTTATGATAGTATAATAAGTATGAAATTAAATAGTAGTGTTTTAAATACTTATATAGAAACAAGATAGGCTTCTATTTTTGAAACTATGTCTTCGATTATAAGACTAAAACTAGTTTATGATAAAGTATTATTTTATTTATTATATAATTTTACTTTATTTATTATTTTTATATATGTATCAGTATATATATATACATATAATATATTTTTTTTTTTTTTTAACTTAGGCGATCTTGCCCTTCATTTATTAAGAGAAAACATACATGATGTTATAACAAAAATAAAACTAATCTATATTAGCTATATAACTGCCCTCTTTTTCCAATTCCAGACTCACTCGGCTGCTCTAGGTGCCCAAGTGCGATCAGCTGCAAAAGTGATTTTCCTCCTACTATAGCAGTTTGCCTAAGCAAATTCATGCTCTAGTGATCTATAGAAGGCTCCTCTGCGCCTATTCAAGAACCCTTAGTTATTTTTAAAACTTAACCAGCTTTCTTTTAAGCCTTTTTCAATCCATGTCTTCACTTTATCTTCAGCTAGGTTTTGAATTCTCTCCTCCTTGCCTTTACTTGATTCTTCATGGTTGTTTCTGCTTAAAATCTGGTTTTCTTTATTTGATGTGTTTTCTTTTCCGAGTTTATTACGTTTTCGCTTTACTTTTTTCCGTTTTTCTTTGAACTTGATATTATTTCTCTCTTCCCATTCTAGCATAATTTTGCATCGCAATTTCCATAATTTTTCGAAGAAAATAGACCAGAATAGTTCAGAGAACCAACTTATTGCCTTGTTGGTCTTGGAGGCAGATCCCAATATTTCTTTGACGCTTGTTGTGAGCTGGTTGCTTGTTAGACCTCGGATATGTAGCTTTCTCCTGCTAAGTGTCTCAGCTGCATTCCGTCCCAAGAACGTTGCTTTTAGAGTTTGTTCTGAGACATCTATGTCCCATCTATCATCGATTTTTATACACAGCTCTACTATGATCAACCTTTCGATCTTTCTCCAAATTCCTTGATATAGTTGGCATTCTGCAATGTGTTCTAACGATTCTTCTTTTGCAAGGCATGCTATACAAGTTTTGCTCTTATATAGATTTGGGTTTCTTTGGAAGCATAGGTCTTTAGTTGGTAATAACTTGTTAAGGCACTTTATTCTGAAAATCAGAGCTTTACTTTTTTTGATGCTTGTACATCTTTTTCCCTGAAGCTTCTTTAGCACGCTCCATGTGTTTCTCCAGTTTAGCTCTTCCTTGCTTTGCTCACTTGATCTTAGACCCAGCATTGGTTTAATGTTTTTTAGGTCTGCCCATTCACATTCGTATGATGTTGTTGTAATTATATTAACGAAAGATCTCAGTGGGCTATCAATCAGCTTGTTGTTCCAAGTTGGTGCTACTCTTATACTGCCCGTTGTGGTGTCTTGTACTTCTAGTATTAGGCTAGATGAGAGACCTTCTTTTGCTAACATATCAGCTTTATCATTCCAGTAGTTCATACTATGGCCCTTGACTTTAATTAGCTCTAGCTCAATATTTTTAGTTCTACAACAATCTGTTATCTGATTAATTAGACTGCGGCTCTTGGTTTTAAACATGCTTCTTATACTCATTCGATTTCGGAACCCTTGTATTCCTTCTATCGCTGCGCTGCTGTCAGAGTATAATCTCACTTTCGCACTAGCAGGAACTACTAGCAGGGCTGTCCAGATCGCACCTAGTTCTGCTCGAGTTGAGGAGGGCCAGTCAGCTATTCTACTATTAAAACTAATGCTATTTGTAATGCTATCCTCGTCTGCTATAACCCAACCTATACCCATCCTTTTCCCTTCTCTATCTCCTTCATGCTCTGTCACTAATGACCCATCTGTATATATATCTAGCTCTTTTCTCCCTCTTAACTTC
>CAJVPM010001597.1:0-11657 GCA_910592325.1 Scutellospora calospora | reverse complement strand
TTATTATCTATAATTATTTTTTTAATATTTTTGCATTTTAAAAAAGTAAATCAGAGCTGAATGAATGCAAAAACGCAAGCAAATTTGCCTGCGTTGGTCTACAATCTAAGGGATATAGTTTGTTGTTTTGTTTTTCATTAGAGGAGGTCTTTTTTTTTTCTAATCTTGTATATAACTTATTTCCTGTTTAACTCTTTTCTGCTAAGTTAGACTTTCTCTTTTTTTCTGAGAAATCTTGTTTGTTTTAAGTTATTTCTTTTCTTCTTGAGCTTGTTTATTAATTGTGCCTGTAGTATTCTTGCTAACTTTCCTCTTCTGAATAATATGTTTCACTTATGTCTACTTCTAGTACTTCCCAGAATAGCTTTGTATTGTAATAGTTGATACTAAATTTTTGTACTCGTATTATTTCTTTCTGGCTCTTAAAAGAAACTAATATATAGCCTTTGTTGTTTCCATTTGAATTTTTGAAGATATGTACTGCTTTTGCTTCAGTATGCTTAAGCTGCCTGAATAGCAATACTTCATTTACATTTTGTGGGATATTGAATAGCTTTAGTATAAATTGCTTGTGACTTTCTAGTAGGTTTCTTCTATTTGATCCTGGTGTTATGTGTACTAATAGATCATTTGTAAGAGGAATAGCTCAGGTTTCCATTTTTTGCACTAGACTGTTTCTTTCTTCAAAGAGTATTTCTGCTCTTACTTTTCTTGACCTTCTCTGATTATTTCAATATTTTTTACTCATCTAAGATGTCTAGTTGCATAGAAGACTTGAGATCTTATTACATAGTGAGGTATATACCATACTGTAATCACTTTTTCTGTTTTGGTGAGGAATCTTTTTTCTTTGTTTAAGTATTGATTTTTTCTAGGTTTCTCTCTTCCTCAATGAGAGTTTCTTGCTCGTACATTCTTTTTTTCCTTTTATCTTTTTTAAGAGCTAGTTTGTCTTCTGTTGCTTGATCAGTTGCAACTTCTTTTCTTTTTTTATTCTTACTGTTTGTTGAAGATTCACTTTCTTTGACTTGGTTGTATAAAACAGCTCTTTTCTTTTGTATTTTCTCAAGCTTGAGCTTTGCTTGATTTTCTCTTATTTCTTTTTCTTTCTTAGGGACATGTACAGTTTTTTTCTCTTTTTTGAAACTTTTCTTCTCAACTTTTTTTTCTAGTATTAAATTCAGCTGGTCAAATTCATCTTTCTTTTTTTTTAGTCTTGATTTAGCTTCTTCATATCCCTTCTTGCAGTCAAAATAGATGATATACTATTGGTTTTCGTTTGCAAATTTTTTTTAAATTGCTTTAATATATTTGTTTTTCCTTAGTGCCTATCTGATTGACTTTTCTCTTTGTTCTGCATTATCTCCTAGAATTTTAACTGCAGCTACTTTTGCCTTGAACTCTCTTTTGTTCTTACATGATTCTGGTTTCAGTATCTATAAGCTACATTCTAATGATATACTACTAAATTTTGATTTTCCTACTTCAACTAATCTTTCTAATTGTTCTTCTATCTCGTCTTTTAATGAGCAGATTTCTATACTACTTTTTACTAACTGAATATCTTCTATAGTTTCTGCTATCTTATTTGCTTTTATGTCTTTTGATATATCGATATTTTCATTTTAAGAAGGTATGGGTTATGTTGAGTTTTTTGAATCTTTTACTTGTGTAATGATTCTTGTTCCTACTTTAAAGATGCTTCTATTCACATTTCTACCTTATTTATTATCTCACTTACTATTTCTTGTTGTGTATTCCTTGTGTTTTGTTCTCTATCTAGTACTAATTGAACTTTATCTATCCCTTCTATAAAGGCAGCTCTTTCTAGTGCTATATGCTATTGCCTTGCTAACGTAATAATCTCTTTATCTATATTCATTGCTTTTGCTACTATCCTATTGAAGTGATCTACAAGACCTAGTACTGAGATGCTTCCTTCCTGAATTATTTCTCTTCCATATTCCTTCATTATCTTCTTAATGAAGTGCTTTGAGCTTTCTGTATTCCACATCTTTGTCTTTATTATCTATCTTATTTTTGTTCTCTTCTTTAACTAACTCTCTATTTTCTATATTGAAGTGACTTCATTTTTTTTCACTGATTCTCTGTAGTTTTTCCTGATTACCTGTGATAATTCCGGTTCTCATCTTGTATACTTCTTTTCTATTAGTTGATTTCATGTCACGTTCTAGCACTTTTGATTATGTGTTTGTTTGTTTATCTGATTTTCACGTGATTGTATCATACGATCTGATCTGCAATTCCAAGTAATAACAATTTTCTAAAAAATTAAAAAATTTTTTGAATTTTTTTTCGAGATTTCTTTACTTCTTGTTTTATTCTTGAAATAAGAAAAAACTTTTTCTTGTTCTTCTAATATAATATATATAGTTTCTAGTTATTTTTCTTTTTAATTAGTCCTTCTAATACTATTTCTTAGTCTAGATTTTCTGTTTTTTCTTTAGCTTTAGAAATGGTTAAAATGATCTATGGAAAGAGTTTTGTTTTGATTTTTGTATAGTAGATTTTTCTGTACTTGTTATTTCTTTTACTTTTTTTGTATTACTTTTGTTTAAGATCTCTTATAGTTATTCAATATTTTGTAGTTGCTTTTCTTCTTTAGTTGCTTTTAAGATAATTAGCTTTAGTTTTTAAAAATTCTACTTTTCTTCTTTTTTTTTGTTAGCTTGTATCTTTTTCAAACTTTTTTGTTTATTTCTATTAAAGCTTCTTTATAGCAAATAATATACTTATTTAATTCAAATTCTTTAAAATATTTTTTGTATATATTGTCTTTGTAAATATTAAATTTTTGAATATTTAGTGCTCTAACTATAGAAAGTAAATTCTTGATACATTTAACTTTAAATATATAAAAATAGTTTGCTTTTGTATTTATTTTTTTTGCTTATAACAACTTATTAATAAGTTTTTGAATACTTTTTATTTATTTATTTTTTTTTTGTTGTTAAGGTAGCTTATATTGCTAAAGGAATTTTATTAGAGTTGTCAATAGGATTATATATTGATAATCCCTACTGTTTGTAATTATATGAAAAATATACAACAAGCCATATGTATAACTTTAGTCATTGTCTATTTTAAGTTGTTTACTGCACAGATGTTAGATCATCTAATTAGTTCTATATTATACTGCTATATTTGAATATTTTTTAATTTTAACTTTTAAGATAATATTAGTACTATTTATTTTTTTTCTTTCTAACTAAATCTATTTAGCTTTATATATTGTTTAAACTATTCTTTTAATAAAAGCTCTTAGTAGTATATCTAGTTTATAAGATTCTTATTTAAGTAGAAACTTAATATTTTTATATTAACATTATTAATTTCAAGTACTAAGCTTCCTTTTTATATCTTTTTTTGCAAGCTAATCTGCTATATTATTATATAAGTCTTCTAAATAAGCTTTAACTTTAATCAGCTTTAACTACACTTTTTTGTTTTGATAAGCTTTAACTATTACTTGAAAAATGCTATTATTTTTGACTTTTAACTAATATTTTGTGTTTTTATTTTTAAAGCTTTCTGATATTGCTACTATCATATAAAAACTATTTGTACAGATTTTTATTAAATATTTATTTAGTACTATTAAGACTACTATTAGATATATTATTAGCTTTGCTCAAATAAATAATAACTTTTTTTTTTAACAATTTTGCCTATTATTTTATTTAGAAAAAGCTTAAGTAAACTACAAAGTACATTATTATCTAAAATCTAAAACCTAAACTAAAGAATGATAAAGTACTATTATTAAATAAGTTTTAATACTTTTATATTTATTTTATATTTATTAATTAATTATTCTTTATTTGTATTTTATAAATTATCTTATAAGTTAGCAATATTTTTAGATAGTATTATTAGAATTAGAATAGTCTCATAATTATAATAAGCGATAATTTGTAGAAATTAGATTAATAGTTATTGAGTAATTAGTATTTAGAAATTTCTATTAATATTTAAGTATGCTTAACTATACTTAACTATATTTAATTATATTTGATAATGTTTAACTATGTTTAATAATGTTTAACTATATTTGATGATGTTTAGCTACATATGAAGATATTTTGCTATATTTAAGAATATTTAGAAAAAGATATATAAACTCTGCTTTTTTCTTTTTCTATTAAAGTTAGGTTTGTCTTCTATAATTTCCTTAATATTAAAATCCTCTTAATACAGATACTAATAGATAGTCTTGTATTATTAATATTGTATCATAAATAAAAAATACTTTTTGCTTTAATATAATTTTTTAAATAAATTACTTTTGCAAAATAATATCTTGCTTTGATATAGTTGAGAATTCCTTTTTTATATTTTATGTTATTTGTATTATACTAAGAAAGCTATATCACTTATAATATTTTAGTACTTTCTAGTAAAAAACTAAAGGAAAATTTTAAATATTTAGAATCTTTAAGAAAAAATACTATAAGGAATTTTTAACTAAGAAGCCTTTAAGAAATCTTTCTTGCAAAACAAAGAAACCTCTCTCTTTTTCTTCTGATGATCTCTAAGAAGTCTTTCTTCTATTTATGACTATCTATTATTAAAAAAGTAGTAGTATATCAAAAAATAACTCTATTAAACAGACTTAGTAGGAAAAACTACTTTAAGTCTCTATATTAGTTATATTTTTAAAGTTAGACTCTCTAGTCATAGATATTTTTGAGTTAGACTCTCATATTTTGAAGAGTATCTCATGAGCCAAATCAAATAAATATAAGAACTTAACTATAGCTAGTAGCTTACTACAAATCTTAACAATATTAGTTAAATACAAATTACCTATGAGCCAAATATATAGACATAAGTAATTCTAACTTCTTCAAAAACAAATTATATATTTTATAAATAGATACTCTATGACTTAAATATATAGAAGTAAAGTATCTTTTAAAAAGAATCTATATGAATAGAGCATATCAGTTACATATAAAACAAATTCAATAATATGATCTGCAACATCAGAATATTAGTTTAGCTTATGAAGTTATATAAACCTTATATTCAAACTTATCTTATAAACTATACTTCTCTATAACTAATCTTTATCAATCATACTGAAGATTCTGGATCTAATACTATTGTATCTACAAAGCTACTAAATATACTTAACAAACTATTGTTGCTCATATAACTCTAACTATTAACTTAACTTATAACTAAGCTCAAGCTATAACATGTAATATTATATTCAGTTAGTAATATAGTATATTTTTTGAAAACCTTAAACAAGTTATTTAAACTTTTTTTACTAAATATATTCAATACTATAACAAAGAAAAAGTATAAAAAAAATGCAGAATCTGATAACTAAAAAGAAAAATCCTAGAAGTAATTCCAAAAAACTGTATAAACAGAGAAACAGAAATAGTAGATTTTATATTAAAATTAATAGCTATAAGTAGAGATTATCAAAAAATGAAGTAGCCTTTTGTAGGTTTAAAGATAATTAAGAAGTGCTAACTCGAAATAATAGAAGTACAAAACTTAATATAAGTCTAGCAATAGTACTAAAAAGAGAAGCAAAAGAGATAAGGTTAAGAAAAAAAAAAGTAATAGATTTTTACATAGACAGATTATTAGGCAAAGGAGAAGATAGAGAAAATATAAGAGTAGGATGAGTAGAAATAGATCAGATAGAAAATAATATAATTAGTATAGAAAACTTGAAAGTTATTAACTAGCTAATATCAACTAAAGCAGAAATAGTAGAAATTTAGTTAGTTTTATTAATAGTATAATATGATACTATAGTTAGAGTTCTCACAAATAGTAAGCAAGTAATAAATAGTATACTAAAAGCTTGTAAGACCAAGCAATATAGTAAATAAATCAGAATGGATAACAGAATAATTCTAGAAAAAATTGTATCACTAGTCAAGCTCTAATTCAATATCTTTCTACTTAAGAAGATTAAAAGCTATACTGATAACAAATAGAATAGCAAAGCAGACTATCTAGCAAAAGAAAGCAGAAAGTTATATATAGTTCTAAATCTTAATAGAGTCAAAAGTAAAAACTTTAGCTATCATATAGCATAGAAAACAAATAGAATTAAAAGCTCAGTGAAACATTTTGTTACTAAACTAATAAAAAGTTTAATGATACTAAGTAGGCATATTAAAAAAAAAATAAGCTAGATAAGAGTTCAAAGTATAACTAAAAAAAGCTATAGCAAAGGATTAAAAAACAAAGAGAAATAAATTACTTATCAATAAAAGATAGCAAACATCTTATTTTATAGATCAAATATTTAATAAATTGTTTTCTAATACTTAGTGAACTCAAGAAGTAAAAACTAAATCTTTATAAAAGCAATTACTATATTTTATATAAAAAAGAAATTTCTGAAGATCTTAATCATCTATTTAGGTACTCAGATCTACAAGAATCTTGAGAACAAATCGAAGAAGCAGTAATAGAATACATTAGTAAGCTCTTGATAGAGAAAAATAATAGCCTAGTACTGTTATCAAAAGTTAAAAAGATTATTTTCTTAAAAGACAAAAAAAGTTAATATTAAAGAAAGAAAAAGCTCGTAGTTAGTTTAGAAGAAAAAAAATTTGCTACAGATATTGAGTTGTTAGCATAAGAAAAAAGTGTTATAAGAACCTAATTAGACAGTATTTTCTTTATAACTCAAAGAAGCTTTTTAGAAATTATATAGAATTAGTACTATAAAAAGGTAATTCTTTAAAAAAAGAAAGAAGAAATTACAGCTAAGTTAAAAAAGAGCAAAATGAAAAAAATAAAGCTGAAAATGAAAACCTGAGTAGATGAAAAAAGAAAGAGGTTATTAGCAAAGAAGAAAAAAGAAAGAGAAAAGAAAAAAGAGTAGATAATAGCTTTAGTAGAAGATATAGTTAAAAAGAAAATTAAAGAAAGTAGTTTAAGTTAGTAAAGTTTTCTTTGAATTAGTTAAACAAATTGTTCTAGCTATTTGGCTAGTACAACAAGTCATACCTAAGTATTCTAGTAGCAGCTAGATGATATCAAACTTGGAAATTAGATAGATTTTTTTTTAATCAAATGTAATTTAGCTACAGCTCTAGTTAACAACTTAATAAAGTTTATGATATAACTATCAAAAGAAAAAAAAAATATATATATATATTTAATACTCTCTTGTTCTCTATCTATCTATTTTTTTTTGATATAATTCCTTTTAACTATTTTCTTAAACAATTAAATAATCTAGTTACCAATAATTCTTTCTTTATTTAAAACTCTCAAACTACCTTAGAAATTTAGAATTCTCTATAATTAATCAAGATAATACTTTCTTTGAATTTAGTACTCAAGTATAAGATAGTTTAAATTAAAGCTTAGAACCAGAAAATATAATTATAGAACTCTAATCTACTACATCTCTACTCCTTTATAACAAGAATACTACTTATATTAACTTCTTTCTACAAGATAGAAACAGAACTCCTTCACCTTCTTTTACTGATATATCTTTGTATCTCTAATTGAAATCTCTAATTTACAAATAGTACAAGTAACCCTTTATTGTTATATCTTTAACCTTGTTACTACAGGAATTGTCTATTAAATTTAATAATTTACTAACTTTATTTCTATAACTACTTCTTCTCCTAATTTAATAAATAATACTTTGAATTTACTTAGAAACTATTCTCAATCTAATCTTTCTTCTAAAAACTCTTTTCACTATACTTCTTTTTATACTCTACTCTTTTAACAATAACTTTTTCTTTTAACTACTACTCTTCAAATCACTAAAATTACTTAAGAAAAAAATAAACTAGAAATATTTGATTAAGTCTCTCCTTCTCAAAAACCTACTAATAATCAAAATAACAAACTATTTAACAAGATAGTTCAGTTCTTAGATAATAACAATATCAACAATCACAATAATAACTAAGAAGAATTAGATCTTAGTAATTTTTTTGAAATTAATAACAACTTAGAAGCAGAAATTTAAAAAGATTTTGATAATAAAACTATTCAAATAAATGAACTAGAAATATATATAAGTGATCAAGCTATACAAAAAGCTACTAAAACTATAACTACTTTAGCTAGAGCTCTAGGAGCTAGTAGTAAAAAATTTTTAGTCAAATAGAACCTTTTTGTAATAACAGTATCTAAGACCTTATAATATAGTTAGAAGAATTTGAACAAACTAGTAAAACTAATTAATAGAACCCTACTTGCCAACTTGAATTAACCTTTGTATATTTAAAAAGCAATATATAAAATAGTTATGAAGCCTTAACTATACTCTAATATACTTCTATAGTAATAAATATAGAAATAATATTGATGATGAAAGAGTTTATAGCTTTTATCATATATTTAGAGAAAGATTTTGTACTCCTAAACAAAAAGCTATATGACAAAAACAACTTTTTGCTATTCAACAAGAATCAAATATTGTTATTACTTATGTTAATAAGTTTAAACACTTAAAAGAATAAGTAGATTCAGATGATAATTTTTCTAACTCATTTCTAATTTAACTCTTCATTCAAGAATTATGATCTAAATATGCTATTAATATGCAAGCATCTGAATTAGATACTCTTAATAATACTATTACTATTATTCTATAATAGGAAACAGAACAACTTATAGCTTCTTCAATTCATAACAATGCAGACAAGATAATTAAAAGTTTAACAGAACAAATTGCTAAGCTTAGTATCAACTTTATTAAGAAATAGAATAACTCTACTTCTAAACCAACTTACTACTCTAATAATAAACTTTCTAGAAACTGATTTAACAATAATAATAACAATAACAATAATAATAAATCCTCTTGAGATACTACTTGTTACTATTGTAGTAACTAAGAATATTATATAAAAGATTATTATATTAGAAAAAGTGATAATAATAGAAACTAACTTTATAGAGAGTCTCGCTATTTAGATAACTACTTTCAAAACAATAATAACTATTGATCTAATAATAGAAGGTCTAGTAATAATAATAATAATTACTCTTATAATTGCTTTTGATCAAGAGAAAGAAATAAATCTTAAGACTATAATTACTATAATAATAATCATTTTTCAAGTCATAAAAGAAACAGATCTAAAAACTAATACTCAAATTATAACTGAAACAATAGAAACAGAAATAGCTCTAGAGATAGATCTAGAAATAGATCTAGAAATAGATCTTAAGAAAGATCTTCAATTCTATACTTCTGAGATATTTATACTATAGATACTGCAAATAACTAAAGCTATGAACAATTTAAATTATTCTTTTTCTATGAATTATTGCAAATGGCTATGAACAAATACTTCTCTGAACTTTTCTAAAATATTAATTTTAATCAAACTACTACTTATACTATTCTAGTAAAATACAATATCAGAATCAGAAACTAACTCTATTAGGCTATCATTAATAGTAGTATCTCTATTAGTATGATCTTTTATAAGATAGTTAAAAAGCTAGATTAAAAATTGATACCTACTCTACTAGTCTAATTATCTCTGCAATAGGATCCTCAGTTCAACTTTTAGAAATAATTAAAGATCTTTTTATAGAAATTGAAGGTATTACAATTCTCTTAGATATAGAAGTAATAGATTTTACTTCATATAATCTCTTACTTAGAAATAACTAGTCTTAAAAAGTTAATACTATATATAACTAGAAAAACAAGCCTATATACTCAAATAGAATAACAGAAAAATTTATATATTTATAACTTATAAGCAAAACCAACTCCTCTTTAAACAACTAATAGTAACTAAAGCTCATGAACTTGATCAGTTTGAAAAAGAATTTCTAACACCTAAAGAAGCCTATATAAGTAGACAACAAGTAATAGAATCAGAAGATAAATAACTCTGAATTATATATAGATCTTAATATAAATCTAGAACTTTACTAGCAAGCTCTTCTAGAATTTGTAGTAGTTTTTCTAACAATCAATATAACAGATATTATTAATATAGACATATTGTTGCATACTGCTCATAATATTCTCCTAAAAGAAACTTTTACAAAACTTGTGAAGAACTAACTTCTACAATAAATATTACAAATATAATAAATTTGAATATATTGGTACTTGCTATTCTCTTGCTTCTCTTAAAATAAATAATCAAAAATATAGATATTGATACTTTCTAGCAGAAGTAGAAAACTAACACATAGTATTCTATAATAACAAAAGAACTAACTATTATTGCTAATGCAAAACCTCTCAGAAATCAGAAGATATTTATCTTTTTAATAGTTTATTAATCTGCAAAATTTGTTAGACTAACTTCTACTAGCAACTACCTTATTATAACTTTTGCAGTATAGAATACTTCACTAATAGTAATAGACAAGAACTTTTTACTAAATATGTTCTCTGCAAAGATAAATATATCAGAACTAGAATGTATAAACTAAATACAATCTAAGAAGATTTATAGTTTTGTAGTCTAAAATATTTTTATGCATATAAACTACTCAAAATATTGAATAGAACTCTAATTATAATTTATGAATTAGAGTTTGTCATTATACTGAATTGACTAGAAATACAGAACACTCTTATAGCCTTAATCAGAATAGAATCTTTTATGTTACTAAGATTCAACTAGATCAAAGTGCTTAAGAATTAGTGGATACTTTAGAACCTCAAATTACTAACTGGTATAACTAAGAGTACAGTAATAAAGAAATTAATTTATTAGTATATGCTTCTCATACACAACTTACAAAAATAGTTCTCTACAAAGAATATATATATCCTTATCAAAGAACTCAACTTAAGGATGACTATTGCTCCAGTGCTATGATGAAATATATCCTCTTCTTCTTCTTCCTAAACTAGAAATTGAAACTGAAATTTTATCTCCTCAACCTAAAGTATTTCTTATAACCAAAGCCAAATGAAACTAGATCTTAATGATCTTGTTAAGTTGTTGCAAAAACAAATTGAATAACAAGCTCAAGTTATTGATCCTTTGCAAGCTTAAGCTAAAACCTTCAAACATCAAGCCTAAACTATTGAAGTTTTATAAAACAAAATTAATAGTTTAAAAGATTTCATTGACAAATAGAAAATTTTTATAATAAATAATTTGAATAAGTAGATAGTGAACAGGCTACTACTTCTACTAGCTCTCAAAATTTTTAAATTATCTCAAATATGATATAAAACTACTTAGTAAATCAGAAAGATTTCTCACAAAATATGAAGCTTTTAAGATAGCTCTCAAGAAAAATTTATAACAAAAAGAAATATATACTAAAACTTAAAAAGTTAAACTAAAAATTAGAACATTAACTCAGAAACAGAAAATAATATTCAAATAATTATTAAAAGAATTTGCAAACCTCTTTGCAAAAGATATTACTTAGTTAGAAGAAACTAATTTAGTAACTCACAAGATCTATACTAAAGTTATATCTTTTATAAGTTCTTGACTCTATATCGTACCTCTTATTAAACAAATATTTATTAACAAAGAAGTTTAATGAATACTAGATAATAATTTCATAACAAATTTAACAAGTCCTTAAGCCTTTTCTATTGTACTTGTTGCAAAAAAAAACAGAAAGAAAAGATTTTATATTGACTATAGAAAACTCAATACAATTATTAAAAGGATTTTTATTCTCTT
>CAJVPM010001596.1:0-11658 GCA_910592325.1 Scutellospora calospora | reverse complement strand
TTTATAAAAAATAAAAAAAAAAATTAAATTTTAAAAAGATAAAAAAAAAAATTTTTTTTAAAAAATTATTTTTTTTAATTAAAAAATTTTTTTTTTTTTTTTTTTTTTTTTTTTTTTTTTTTTTTTTTTTTTTTTTTTTTTTTTTTTTTTAAGATGAGGTTTTGTCTTTATCTTTATTAAAATTTGTATAAGATTTCTACAAAGGGATTTCTCAAATTTACAAATTTGTTTGCTAGAATAAAACTCAAACTATAAATAGTAAACTATCTAATTTATCTATAATCTAAACTTACTAGAGCAGTTAAAAACTTATCTAGATTTGGATATTTATAATTGTATTAGATGAATAATTATACTTAGCTTACAAAGTAGACCAAATATCGATTTTGTGATATACTAGTCCTAGTAGAGAGTATAGGTTATTGTTGTTATGTAGTTGGTCATATTGACTATATAGACATATATAAGTATATCCTATTTTAAAATGATTTAAATGTGTAGAATATTTTGAGTGAGAAATTTGTTGAGGATGATTAAGTATTTTGTTTTAAGTCTTCTATTCTGCAAGTTTAGTATAGTAAAGTTTCCAAATTTGTTTGTAGATATTGTTTGAAAGTTTGAGAAAGAATTGAATACTGAGTTTAGTAGCAGTTTTGTAAGTATCTATATATGATGAGAGTAATTCAATGAGTGAGAATAGTATAAATTCTTGGAGAGTAAATTCAATTATTAAATAGTTTTGAAAGAGTTGCTGGTATTAGAAAGATGGAAGAGAGATTAGTTGGTTATGTAATTCTAGAGTTGTTTGTATAGAGAGATTAAGTAGTATTGTTGTAAAAAAATCTCAATTTGTTTGAAGTATTGTAGTATGTATAAATTGGTTTTTAGAACAGAAAAGCCAATATTGAGGCTCTTTCTGGTTACTATAAGAGAAATAATTATTGTGTATAAATATGTTAGAATAAAGCTGATATAAGTATGATAGTATTAGAAGTTCATTTAATAAGTTTTTAATTCAAAAAGATTTTTGATGACTAAGTTGGAAATTAGTAAAGTTTGATGACTATTTTTAGTTGTTATTGAGAAAAAACTATGTTGTATTCCAGTTGATATATTTGAAGATGTATGAGATATTTTGCATTCTTTGTTGAGAAGACCATAGTGTTATAATATAAGAATTGCATATATTTTTAATTAGTTTGCATACAGGTTGTTCAACAGAAAAGTTTTTGAATTATAAAATATAGTAAGAGTTATAGGTATTAGTGTGATTTAGTTGCAAAAAGAGTGGAAGTAAGTAGTGTTTTGCTAAATAGTAAGCATTATTATTGTATATATTATTACTGTGAGCCTGGACTTTGTAGAATATAATAGTGATATTAAAAGATTTGATATAATTAAGTAAAGTAACCTAGATAAGCCAATATTTTAGTAAGAGAGTTTGAAATAAAGTAAGTAGTTTTTTGATAAGTTTGTTGTATTTGAGAATAATAGATAAAGAGTCAGTAAATATTTGAATTTGGCTGTTGTGAGGGCAAGTGGATATTGCTAATAGTATAGACATTAGTTCAGCTTTATATGAGAATAGCCAAAGTTGAATTTATGCTAAGAATTTGTAAAGGATCTGGTCATTGTAAATCTAAACCATTCTATACCTATAGAGCATTGATTAATGCAAATATTAACAACAGATCTATCTATATAAAAGATAAATTGTTGTTGTGAATAGTTGGTTTGATAAATTAGTTCAAGTTGTTGAGTAGTATTATTTGATTTGAAGATTATAGAAACTGCAGATGAACTTAGTTGTAATGTTAGGGTAGAGGAATAGTAGATAGGTTGTAAAGTGCAATAGAGTATAACAAATCTAAATAATTAGTATTAAGCTTGAGTTTATTAGATAAGTCTTGATATATTTTGCATCCTAGAAATTTTGTAGAGAGAGTAGCTGAGACTTCTAGAATGCAGAAGTTTGTGACTCTATTAGAGTTTAGGTCATAGCCTGAGCAGGAAAAACATATTGAATTTGAGTAGGAATATAGATCAGTAATATTAGAGGTGAGTTATAGTATTTAGTAAATTATTGATATAGTATTCCTCTCTGGATATGATCATCAGGCTTTGCTCATAACAATTTTTGATAAGGATAATGAGTAAGTTATTAGCTAAGGTTTGGCACTTGTATTAAAGTAACTAGTTGTATAGGCTAAAGAATTGTTTAGTAGTAGTTAAAGTTAGCTTGAAATAGTTCTGGTGGAAGAGTTATCGAATATAATAGATTCTAAAGTAGTAAACTATGTAGGTTTGTAGCTTTTAGATAAGTAGTTTAATCTTGGTACAATATGAGTCTACTTTAAGAGTGTATTATTGTTAGCAAAGGTTAGTTGTTCTAAAAATAGGATTTGCTTAGTTTGTAGTTAGTGTTTAAAGGAGTTATATAAATTATTGTATTAAAAAATTTTTTCTAATAGTATATATAGATCAGAGCAAGTGATTGGTTATCTATTATTAATATTAGTAGAAATAGGAATATTTAAATAATAAAAAAGTAGAATAATATTGAAATTTGTAGAATTTTTGTTAGAGCTATCAATTTGAGGTTGTAGATATTGAAGAATATTAGTAGAGACCATAAATTGTTTTGAAATTGTTGAAGTCTAATTTGTGTAGTAGTTTCTAAAAGTTTGGTATCATAAAGTCTAATAAAGAAGTTGGAGATAAAGTATTGAAGTTAGATATCTCAAATATTTTTGATATCATAAATATTATGATTAAGTAAAGTACTATTAGAGGTTGTTAGTGCTAAGTTAGATTTATGTTTACCAATAGTGAAGTAGGAGTTAAGAAGCTTGTTGCATATAATTTAAGAAAAGATGATATTATGTATGCAGTATTCAAGAATAAGTATTATTACAGAGTTGATGACATAGCAAACTTGCTTATTGGTTATATATTTAGTTCTAAGTATATTAGTTAAATTAGATATTTTATTAGTAATAAGCTTAGTTTGTTTTATTTGTTTACTATCTAAAGTAAACTAATATCTAAGGAATTTGAATGAAATATTAAGTTATTGTAATTGTAGAGAAGAGTTGATGAAGTTTAGATATGAGAACTTTTTAGAGTTTGTAATAAGAATAGATTTGAAAAGGTTGATTTGAATATTAGTCATTTGGTAAAAAGTTGTTACAACTTGTATTATTAATTCTAGATTTGGATTTGAATTTGTAATTCAGAGTGTATCATCTATATAGGCTAAGACAGAAGTTAATACTTTTAGTTTATAGTTTTTGTGAGTAATTATAAAATCTCTGCAGGTTGTAAACATTATATAAACTTGGTAAGAAGTAGAGATTTTGTTAATAAGAGGGTCATAATAGATACACTATAGTAGAGGAGTAATTGTTTCTTCTTAGCTAATACTATTATTAACAATATAAAAGTCAGTTAATCCTAAATTTGTAATTACTCTGTTTATATAGTTAGTTAATAGATTAGTTATAATATTACATAGTTGGAGTAGAAATTAAATACATTCAAAAGCTAGTTTAAGAAGGTCTAGGTTAACTGAGTCATAAGCTTTGCTCATGTCCTGAGACAAGAGCTATAACTCTTTTTTGTTACAGTAAAAGTCTTCAATAATATTATTTATAATATGTATAGGAGTATTTGTACTATTACTAGGTAAAGCTATATAGTTGTGTGAATTAAGAATTTTGTGTGAGGAGAGGATTGAGTTAAGTCAAGTAGTTAAAATTTTAGTATAGAGTTTTTTGATATGTTCAATGAGGCTAATTGGGCATGTATTATTTAGATCACTATTGAATATAGATTTTTTTAGAATAGGAAAGATGCAACTATCTTTCTATTATTTTGGAATTGTTTGTATTGTTAAACAGCAATTAAGTAATACTATAATAGTTTGGATTGTTTGAAGACCTGAATATTTGATCATTTCATAACTAATTTCAGAAGGATCACAGGCTTTGTTTTTAGATAGGTTGCTTAAAGTTTTAGTAACCTCTTCAGTAGTAATCTCTGCTAGTATAGAGTTATACCATTCTGATTTAATAGTTAGTAGAGGTTTGTTTTCATCCTTCTAGTGAGAGTTGAAGATTGTTTGGTTAAGGTTTTAGTATGCTATCTATTTGCAAAAGTACTTTTTGATAGCTATTTTAATTTGAGATAGTTCAGTTGTAATTCTATTCTGTATTTTGATGTTGTTAAAGTATACAGGTTCACTGTATCTATCTAGAATACTATTAATTATTTTTGTAGGTTTAGTTTGTAAGATATCACATCTTTTGTTTATAGCCTAGTTGATATGTTCTCTTATTTAGTGAATATTTTCTAAGTTGTGAGCACTATAGAGAGATTTTTAAGAGTTTTTAGAGAGAAAGATTCAATTTGAAATTGAGTAGGGTCCAATAGTAGTAAAGAGATATTGAAGGAGTATTAAGAGTTAATAGAATTAATTATTATAAAGAGATCAGAATATGGAGTATCTGGATTGTTTAAGTATTTTTTTTACTTTTTTAATAGCTTCTTCTAATAGTTTAAGGTCAAAATGTAGTTCTGTTGCTTTAGGAGAAAAGGTATAATAGAAATTTTTAGTAGTAAACTTTTTATTTAGAATTATAAAAAGAGCTACTTGAATAATACTAGTTTGGATTTAATGTCAAGTAGATTCCAAGGATTCTGTTGTTAGTGTAGTAGATAGTGTATTATTAGCTATTAAATTAAAATCTGTTTGATTAGCAAATTCTTGCTAAAGTTCAGTTGTCATTTCTTTATAGTTAAAAGTTCTTTATTTTGTGTTTGATTTGTTTTTAAGTTTGCTAGAGAGAGCAAAAGGAAAGGACTATTTAGAAACTAAAATTTTGTAGTCATTATTAGTTATGGCAAAAGAATTTTCATAGTAAAAGTTTGTTAAGAATTGTATAGTTAGATAATATGCCTAGATATAGTCAATTTTACTGCTGTATTTGCTACTTTGTCAAGTGTTTTGTTGGTTAGATATATGATTAGCAAGATTATATATATTAATGCTATATAAGTAAGATAGTAAGTGAGTTTTGAAAGAGATAGTAGATGTAAAATTTGTAGAAGTATTAAAGTCTCCTAGGACTATAGAGAAAAGGTTTAGATTTAGAGCTTGTTAGATATATTGCTTAGTTTTCTCTTGAGCAGAATTTCTATGAGATTTGTTAGATGTAGATAGATATACAGATATAATTCTAAATTTGAAGTTGTATTTGAAGAGGAGGTCAATAGTAATAGTACCTCTAGAGTATGTTAATACATTATGAATATATGGTTTAAGGTTGTTATTAACTATGAGTGCAGTTCTTTCTGCAGAGTTTTCAAGGCTTGCTCAGAAATTTAAAAATTGTTTAGTATTAAGAAATTTTTAGAAATATAAAGTGTTAAGTTTGGTTTTAGTAATACTAGCAATATTAAAGTTTTCTTTAAGGCAGTATTCTTCTAAAAGCTGCCTTTTGGTTAGTATATTAAAGCCCTATATATTATGAGTTACTATATTAAGATTAAGAGTAAAGTAAATATTTGGAGATGAATTAGATGATGTATTAGATGTAAGGTTAGTATGTTATAGTGATAAATTGGTTTATAATTTGAATGGTAGATTATAGTATATTAGGAGTTAGTATAATTCTATAAATAAATAGTTTTTAAAGAGAAGAAAATTGTCAGGAGTATAAATGTATGCTTCACCAAGTATTGGGTTAAAAGAAAATATTGTTTTATGATTAAAGTTAAGAGATTTTAGATAAGTAAAGAAGGATTTAATAGTTTGATTATTATTTAAAGAAGGAAGATTAAAGTATATTAAAAATTTGTTGTAGCATGATAGTAGTCTTTGTTGTTTTAGTTGTATTAGTAATAATGCTACAATACAGATATCTTCTACAGGATTAGGAGGAATTAATAGATTTGTAAAAAACAAGCTTACTAAAAAGGAGAAGTTTGTATAATTTCTAAGAATAATGAATTTACTATTTTAACTAGTTTGAAGTTGATATTGAATTTTTCTTTCAGAATGTTCTCAGCTTCTGGTACAGCTGTTATTTTGTAAAATTCAGTTATTGTTTTGTAAGTTAGAGTATTATTAAGTATAATATTGTAGTATATAATTATTTGTGCTAGGAAGTAGGTATAAATCAGTTGTTCTGTTAGGAATTTGATACTTTTTTCTTTGTTGAAAAGATTTATTTTATAGTTTTGTGCAGCCTGATTATAATAGGCTGTTAGATATTAGTAAAAGTAATAGTTTCTACATTTAGTATTTGTTTTGATATTATTAGCTTTGCAAGCATATTCCTCTGCCTGGTTAGCTAAGTTATCAAAAAGTTTAGTAGGTATTTTAGCTTTTAAAGTAGCTTTATATTCTCTATTAGCATAGAAGATAGAAAAATCTAGAGGTGGAGATTTTCACTATTTACTCTCATCAGATAGATAAGCAACTTCTGAGTATTTTATAACTGCTTTAAATAGTTGGTGAGTATTATGTTGTTTAGTTTGTTTTGTTTCTGTTTTTTCTTTGTTTTCAGTATTTGGTTTATCCAACTCATTAGTTGTTTTCAAATATTTGTATTTTTCATTTATGTATATAAGAGTGTAGTGGTTAAAAAAATGAGTTGCTTCTATTTAGTATTAATATCAAGTATTTGGTTTTTTTATTTGATATTTTTCTAGAAGGAGTTTGGCTAAATGAAAAATAAAATATTATCTAATTTGATGTTTAAGATAAGTAAGTATTTTTTGTTTATCAATAGGTTTGTCGAATTGGCATGAATAAGCAGAGAAGATTTTCTCAAACCACTTATTGAGGTTATCTACTAAGTTTTTTAAAGATGAAATATTGAAGTTGTCAAGAAAAGTATTTTAGGAAGGTTAAATAGTATTTTAATATTAAATCTTAGATCAGAAGAGATAGTGAAGTATTCTTTTTCTTAGTTAGTATATTTGATTGTAGAGTCAATTTTAAACCTTTTGGGCCTCAGTTTAAAGTCTTTACTAAATTTGATATAATTAATAGACTGAAAGTTATTAATTAGATAAAGATGAAGTTATGCTATATTTAAACAGATTTGAAGACAGTTTTGAATTTTGTGTGGTGAAATAGTAATTGGAGATGCAAAAATCTTTCCATAGTTCATTTTAGTGAATAGAATAGTTATAAATTTTAATAGTAAGTTTTTTAGAGTAAATTCAATAAAATCAAAGTGAATTGTTGCATTAGGATTAATATTTGGATTTGCTTAGTAGATAAGTTCTGTTAGGAACTTAGCTCTTTGTCTAGCTATTGTATGTATAAAGTATTTAAACAATGTTTGTTCTAGAGTAAAGTTAAAAAGATCTTCTTTAAAGAAGCTAAATAGTTAGAATAAAAGCTTAGTTTGGAGTTTAGTATTTGGTTTCATTTCTTCTGTAATTGGAAAGTTAGTAAGCCAGTTATATACTAGGTTTGGTTTGGGTTTGTTAGTTCTGGTATAAGATTTTAGTAAATCCTTAGTTAAAGCATTTGAGTAGAAAGGAGTTTTGTTAGAAATAGGTTAAATAGGAGTAATATTAGTATTTTTGATAAATCTAGTTCTATGCTATCTGAGTTTGTTAATAGAGTTTAATTTTTAGTTTGGTTGTCTTTTAAAGGGAAGAAGAAGTCAACATTCATATCAGATAAGATTTTTTCTACAGTAAGAGTAGTATTAGGTTGTTGCTAGGTATTAGTATTAGTTGTTGGAATAAAAGGAGTTAGGAGTTATTATTGTTTTTGGAAAGTAAAGATTAGGTCCTTTCTAGTAGAGGAGAAGTCATGAGTTGCAGATGAGGTAAAGCTGAAGTTAGTAGTAAAAAAGAGATTAGTAGTATTATTAAGAAGGCAAGCATAATAATAGACATCATTTTCATAAAATATAGTATTATTAGTTAGTTTATAGTTGTTATTAGAAAGTTTGCATCTGATTAGGAGCTAGCATTTTGAGCAAATATATTAGCAATGAGTTGGTGTAAGAGAAGGTAGAATGCTTTTAGTAATTCCTTTCAAATTCTGAAGAAAAACTTTGGTTTTTTTGTTGTTGTAGTTTACAAGAAAAGTAATGAAGCTAGAGATAGTAGTATTATATTTAGTGTTGTCTGCAGAGATAAAGCTAGTATAGTAGTTACTACAGAAGTATTTGGTAATAGTTGAGGTTTTAGGTGCAAAAAGAAAATGCATAGTTTTGGTATTACTTTAGAGAGTTTTGATAAAGCCGATAACTAGTTTGCTTTTAGATAGGATTAGTATAATATTTTTTGGGTCTTCTTCATAAAAGGATACTCCAAAAGTGTCAGGATACTTTCTGTAGAAATAGTCTAAGTTAAAAGTATCTAGGATTTCACTAATTAAAGTAGGCATGTTGATTGTATTGAGTTATAAATATATGTTTAGATAGGATAAGGTCAGAAAAAGCTTCTCAGAGAGATATATTTTGTATTATATAATAATAGGTAGCTTGTATAACTTGTGTAACTTGTATGACTTAGGTCTGTATAGCTGGTATAGCTTGTGGCTAGTGTAGTACAAGTCAGATGTTGCTTATATAATACAAAGTACAGATATGTAGTACTAAGTTAAAAATAGATTAAATTATACTATATGCAGTACAAATTAAGAATGAAACAAATATATAATTAATTAATTTGTGCAAATTAATTACAACTTAGAAAGGAAATAGTAAAATTGGTGTAATTATCAGGTTAACCAGTGATTTTTTATCAGGTTGTTACGTGACTCAATTCTAGATTTGATAGGAGAAAAGAGAAAAAGGAGAAAGCAATATAATTTTTAGAAAAAAGTCTTAAGATAGTTTTTTGAAGCTGGTTTGCTAAGTTCCAGTCTGTTTTAAATAAAATTTATATCAAAATGAAGCTGGTGGTGTTCTAGATACAACTCTATTAATGAATAAGAGCTATTAGCTTAATAAATTGTTGAGAAATTTTTGGAAAAACTATTTAATAGTTATAGTGAAGTAACTTTGTATATAAAGGTCTGGAAAGTATAAAACTAGACTATCTTAGAGCAAAATTTTGTGTAAAACAACTTTGCTTAGTAGCTTAAAGGTTGTTTACTTAATAAAATATTTAGTTATAGCAAAATGTTTTTGAGAAGTTTTGGTACAAGTGATCTATAGTAAGAGTGATCCTAATTCTTTCATAAGTAAAAAATTATTCTAAACTTATTTTAAAATAATTTATATAAAAAAAATATTTTTTAAAAAAATTGTTATTTTTATTCCTTTTTATAGTATCTAGTCCATATAAGATAACTTTCTTATAATTAGTATTATATGAAAGTGAATAATATATTATTATTAGTTAATTATAAGGTATGTAACAATTAATCAATTAAATTATATTATATTTGTAAACTTAATTAGTTTCTATTACTTATTACTTTAACAAAAGAATAAAGAAAAAAACAAGTCTAAATATATATTTTTAAATGTATATTACACTTTTTATACTAAACTAATATAGTATTTGAGAATCTATTATTTATTATATCCAAAACTTGTTATAATAAAACTCATTAGTCTCAATATATATATACATATATAAAGTTTTAATTACTTTTATTACTAATTCTATTCTTATGTTTTATTATTCTTTATACTTTAAATCTCTTTAATACAGCTTAGAAATCACTTATCTATTGTTAAAATAAAAAACTATTATATTTTTAGTTTTTTTTAAATAACTTAGCTATAGCTAATAATTTAGTAATTATATATTATTTTATAGTCATAATCTATGTATAAATTTCATCTTCTAGATAAGGTATCTCTAAGTGCAGGATTATTTGAGATTATTTTGCATAGTGACTATTAGTACTTCTTTGAAAATAGTGATGATTTTAATTTTTATTTTTTACTTGTAAAATATTATATTTTTAAAAAGTAATTTAAACTATATAAATATAATTGTAAATGATTAACTAATAAGAAGAAAGTTATTCTATATAGACTCTATATAATTTAGAAATCATATTTATAGGCCAATTAGCACTAATTATATAGAAATTAAATAAATAATCATCATAATGATAATATTAGAATTAATTATCTAGTATTATACTTCTTACCAAAATTATAACTGACCTGTATTATAAAATTATACTATACCTAAAATTTTTGACTAATTAGTAAAATTAATATTAGCTAATCACAATTGATAGTCATCTATGATATTTTGAAATTTACTACTACTTTTATAATTTCTAGAATACTTAATAATTTTTCTACTACCTAAAATATTTCTAGTCTTGTATAGTAAATTACTTAACCATTTGAAAACTGTATTATTGTCTTTAGATTAGAGATCTGAAAATATTAATATAGATTTTAAAAAGTTAAGTAATTACTAGATAAGACTAAGAATATTTCAGATTGTAAAAAAATTATTAGGTGTTCTAGGAATTATAATAATATATAGACTGTTATTAATAGAAATCAAGCAAATTATTTTTATTAAAATTTTAAATTTAATAAAAAAAGGATTTTGTAATTTAACGCCTATGTATTGTAATACCAACCAATCAGATCACAGGATTAGGTATAACGTGAAAAACAAAACAAAAGCGATTTTTTAAAGAAATCACTTGTAACTTGATTTTTCATTTATGAAACCTCCTTTCGCATTCTAATAAAAAAAATTCCTTGCAAAATTTTGGGTTAGAGACATTTCGCTATTGCTCTTCTTAACCCCAATTTAGCCTTGATCCTAACTCTAAACTAATGCGCAAAGGGTTTGTTTTGATTTCACGTTATATGATCAGGAACTATTAGAGGTAGCGATAAATCACATAGGCGAAAAATAATAAAATTCTAAAAAAAATTATTAAAATTGAAGTATTTTTGTTTAAAATTTTAAAAAAATTTACTTAGCTTGATTTCTATTAATAGCAGCTTATGTTAGCTTTAATATTTTCAGATTAGATTTGAGTAAGCTATAATCTGATCTCTAAAAGTAACTTTATTTATCATATAAAATACAGATTACTTCTGAGAATTTCTCAAGATAATCAACTAATCAAAATCATGAATTTTGATAATTAATAAAATAGATAATAATTAATTTTTTATTAATAAATTAATTAAATAGACTTTATAGTACAAAATAATTCTTTTAACTAATAAAATTAATTAAATTTTCTTTATTATTAATAAATTAATACATATAATTAACATTGCAAATTTTAATAATTATTAAAATCGATAATAATTAATTTTTTTATTAATAAATTAAATAGACTAAATAGCATAGAAATAATTCTTTTGACTAATAAAATTACAGTCAGACCTCTATATAATCACACCCTATATAGTTACACCTCTATATAAGCACCTAAAATAATGAAACAGACTTAAAACATAAAAAATAAACCTCTTTATAGTCACAAATTGTTTATAATTACTATCACTATAAAATTTAATTTTTTAGTTAATTTTATTAATAATAAACCTCTTTATAATTACTAGTTTTTAAATAAATATTGATTATTAAATCTAATTAGTTAATATTTATATCTATACATATTTAAAATTTATTATTAAAAATTTTAAAATTTTCAATAGTGAATATCTTTTGATCTACTAAACT